>CAJNJA010010709.1:3836-40246 GCA_905231915.1 Symbiodinium necroappetens
ATGGAATGAGGGCTTAGCGCTACGGCCTCTTGGCTTCAGACTTTGCTTCGGAAACCACCAAGGGTGAAACGTCCTCTGGGTCGGTCAGTGGCGGAATCGCTGTTGCAGAGGCCTTCTTGCTAAACAGGAACGCACCCACTAATGCAGGGGCCTGAATAAAAATTCATACAGGGTCTTGATTGAGGTAGATTATGCTATAGTCGCATTAGGGGGTATAATAAGGGGGTGCCCCTTCTAAACTTCAAAAAAACGTATAGGCTCTGTTTTTTGAACCCGAATCTCTCAACACCACCGAATCTGCCTGGGGCGGGGTAAGATCTCCTTTACACGCCCAAACCTCGAGCAAACGTTTTTCTGAACCCTGAGCTCAATACCAGTCAGCCGGGAGCCACACCCAAGAGACATGGAACTCTACCCCCGAGGTCCTAAGCCCTAGTATTACAAGCCCTGAAACCTTCGACCCTAATCCTGAAAGCCCTAAACCGAAACATCCGCAAGCCAAGCTTAGCCGGTCTAAGCCTAAGCAGAGCCAAACCCCAACTCCTACAAAACCCCAAAATTCCGACAGAAATTCCCCGACCCGGTTTAGGGTTTGGCGGTTTACAGGGCTTAGGGATTATATGGTTTAATTCTAGGGTTTAGGGACCTCTGAGATGACGTCAGACGCTACGACGCGACTGCGATCCGACTGAGGCCTGGAGCTCTTGTCGCCCTCCAGCCTCCGGTCGAGAAGTTCGAGTGGGGTTTAGGGTTTAGGGTTTATAGGGTTTATATGGTTTATAGGGCTTATAGGGTTTATAGGGTTTGGGGTTTAGGGTTTTCGAGTGGCGTTCAAGATCAAGGGTTCGGAATTGTAGGGGTTTTGAGGTTTAGAGTTTTGGGGTTTAGGGTGACTTTCAGGGTTTCGAGTTCGCACTCAGACTTGAAATGGTGGTTGTTACAGAGCCCATGGTTTGGCACAACAGGAGACGATGAAGCTGGAAAGTGATTCCGCCCCTAAGCCCGAAAACTTTATGATTTCGACTTCTTGATTTGGGTAGTTCTCTAAATTAGGGTCCCTTTTAAGGTACCCAACATAGTACGGCACCCTTATAAATAAGGACCCCCAAAAAGGGACTCTAATTTAGATAGCTACCCATTTGAGGGGTTTCCGAAACTAGAATAGGGAACCCGAATATAGTACCCCAAATAGTAGGATCCTTATTGTAAGGGCCCCGAAAATAAGGTACCCTAACTTTCGGAAACTCCCATTAAACCCTAAACCCTAAACCCCAAACCCTAAACCCTAAACCCTAAACCCCAAACACTAAACCCTTTTTGAGCACGGACTCGAGCTGTATGCCGGCCGAAACACTAAACCCTAAACCCCAAACCATGTAGGGCTGCTGATGACATTGGGGTCTGTCTCAGGGTTCGGAGTTGAGGGTCTTAGAGGCCTCTGGGTCGATGGCTTTGGAGTCTGGGATCCGGCTTAGGGTTTAGTGTTTTAGGGTTTAGGGTTTTAGGGTTCAGGGTTTTAGGGTTTTAGGGTTTAGGGTTTAGGAAGTTTAGGGTTTAGGGTTTAGGGAACCCACAGATCCGTGAAACTGTTGACATTTAGAGATTGTGGCTACGATGTATAGATCCACGACCTACAGTCGTTGCGTGCAGCACGGGTTGCAGCCCTATTCCACACAAACCCCTCTTGACCTTCAGTGCTTTCAGGTGGCATGACAGCGCCAATCTCCCTACCATAGGCCAACAGCTTACGGGCCTTTACCCTCACAACCTAAACCCCAAACCCACGCACTTACTAAACCTGAAGCCCAGCCATGGAAAGCGCTCAAGCCCCAAACTTCAAACCCCTAACCCTCATCTCGGCATCCCTCGACTAAGTCTTCCGAATCTCTCACAAGCCAGCCGTGAACAGCTCCTACCCTAAGGGTCCATGTGCCAAAATAGTAGAAAAAATCCCCCGATGCACCTATCTAGGGACTACTTTAAATGCCAATGACTATAACCTATGAGTACATAGCCTCGCAGACCTAAACGGCAAGTTGCCAGTCCTTGTCCTCATCCCAAAATCCCTCCTTATAGGCTCATGGGACATAGTAAGTATAAGGTTATAAGTAAGGCCATCAGGGTAGCCCTAGACTTAAAGCACACTTAACCCCAAAAACATACCCCTACTTGACCCTAAACCCTGCACCCCATGAGCCCCTTCGGTACAGCTCACTCCTCCATTTTGGATCCCGGGCCCTGATTTCTTCATCAGCCCCTGAAAAATCGGCTCTGTTTGAGAGTGTAGCACGACTTACCATAACGGTAGGGAGATGTAACCAGGAAGCTGCAACACGCATACAATGGCCTCTGAAATCTCGAAACAGCTGATAGAAAGCGTATAAATGAGGCTAGAACCTCGCAGTAGATCCCCTAAAGCTTCGAAATGCTAACATAGTCCCCACAGCAACCGCATCGGCTTGTGGATGTAGGCCTTGACGCTAGGAGCTTACGGTTTAGTTTTAGGCTTTGGAGTTCAGGGCTTGAGGTGTAGACACGTGCACAGTCTTTACATTGCCCCTGAACCCTGAACTACTTACCCCAGCAGTGCCTCAGTTCTTCTTCAAGAAGCCAAAGAACTGCTCCAGGAAGCGTTCCTTGGGCAATGGCTCTCGGGCTTGAGCTTACCCATAGGCCCCTAAGTAGTTCCTTTTTTGTGGCTTATATGTAGAATCCTATAAGATAATCCCAAACAGGGGAACTACTTAGGGGCCTATGGGTAGCCTTTAAACCCTATATAAACCCTAAACCCTAAACCCAAAAGGAACTGCTTAGGGAGCCTACGGGGAAGGCTTAGTCCGATCTTGCAGTCTAGGGTTGCGCTCTCAACTCTCTCTCGTCCGAGCCAGGCTAGCTCCGTTGGAAGTGAAACAAGCATCCCAGGTTTAGGGTTTAGGGTTCAGGGTAGACGAACCCTAAATCCTAAGCCTTCAACCTTTATACTCCGCCTCCGAGGTCTTAGGTTACAATGCTACGGACCCCTTGCTGGGAGTTGCAATCAAGCCGGACGCTCAGGTACATGCCGGGTTATTGGTGTGAAACCAAAGGCTTGCAAGTACTTTCACGACGCAGGTCCCGTCTGTCACTCACTTCCTCCATTCGGGAGGGTCTATAAACTAACCCCGCGCCCCGCCACGGTGAATCTCACATCCGAACCCCCTAAAGCCCGAAGCCCGTCCCGACCCTTCGCAGAAGACAAGCTAGACCCTTTCAGGTCGTACAAGTGAGCTAAACCTAACCCCCAAGGGATTTGTTTGCCTGCCTGGGGACCCGAAACCAAAAACTCAAATCTCAGCAAAAGGCCCCTCAGCCCGAAACTTGAGAACGAAAACGTGAGACGTGGGTCGATGTTGATCTGCCCCTCTGGGCTAACTTCGGCGGAAACCAGCCACTCGTCAACCTCACAAGCTTGGAACACCGAGGGGTTTAGGTTTCAGGGCTTCGATTTTAGAGGGCTTCGGGTTAGGGTGCCGAGGGTGTGGGGTCTAAGGTTTAGGGCCTGGGGTTTAGACTAGACGGTTTAGGGAGTCTAGGGTCTAGGGTTCAGAGACGGAGAAGCTCGAGAGATAAAGAGATAGTCAAGAAGAGACAGAGAGAGAAGCCAAGTGAGAGAAAGAGAGAGGCGAGGGGGATGGAGACAGCAGTCAAACCAAGAAGAGAGAGAGAGAGAGGTGGGTACTATATCTGTGTATGTATGTGTGTGTATATATATATATACACAACTGTACACAACATCACATGTCACGTGTACCTACATTCATACATACATTCATACGTACATACATACATACATGCATACATACATGCTATGTAATTATATATATATGTATATATATATGCATATATACAGCTTCACAACCACGCGCAACCCACATGATTCGACACCAACACCAAAGTATGGGACACGATATCAGGCAACTTGTGGCAACATCGAAATACGTTTATTTATCTCTCTCTCCTACTCTGTATGTATGTATGTATGTATGTACGTATGGATGTATGTATGTATGTATGTATGTATGTGTGTATGTGTGTATGTATGTATGTATGTATGTATTTATGCGTGTATGCCTGTATGCATGTATGTATGTGTGTGGTATGCACATGTGTATGCACATGCATAGTGGACGTATATGCATCTGTATATACATATATATATATGTACATATTGGGATTATACATATTAACAGATGTACACTTTTCTACATACATACATACATACATACATGCATGCATGCATGCATGCATGCATGCATGCATGCATGTATAGATGCATGCATGTATGCATGTATATCTGTATGTATGCCTGTGTGTCTGTATGTATGTACGTGTGTATGCATGTATGTAAATGTAGATACCTAAGCCTAAGCCTGTTGCTATGAAAGTCTGCGTATGTGTATATATATATACATATATACACATCTCTGTGTGTGTCTGTATGTATTGTGTACGTACATATGTGTGTAGGTAGAGTATAGTATGTGTTTATATAAATATAAATATAAATATATATATATATACATATATATATATATATATATTCATTTATATACTCATTATGTATGTATCTATCGAATTCGAATCTGGCGATTTGCTTGTGCGATGGCCTTTCAATTTAGCCGGAATCGGCCCAAGACCGATTTGCTTGAGGTTCTGGGCTTAGGATTCGGGGCGTCGGCTTCGGGGTTAATGTTAGTATTGCGTTTATACGAGGAACTATGAGTAACAGCGTCGGCAGTCTTCGCAGGCTTCTGCTGAGTAGAAGCCGCTCAGCCCGCTCGGCTAGGATTTAGGAGTCAACCTAAGTTGTTATCTGTAAATTCAACACCCTGCGCTCGTAAGCCGCTTCAGCCAAGACTTCAAGACGTCCTGTTCCCAGAAAGGTCCACAAACCAGCCAAATGCAAAGTACAGGTGCAATCCTAGGAGCTAGAAGTTACCAGCATGGTTCCAGTATGGTTTGTGTAAGCACCGAATGCAGCCGGTACTGAATTTTGCCCAGAGGCCTAAGCACCGAAACCCAAATTCCCGAAGTGCTAAAGCCTGAACCACCATTAAAGCCCAGCAGCCGAAACTCTTAAGATCGTAGCCAGAATAGATCTCTCAAGAAAGAACCCTCATAGACCCCTAAACCCTAAACCTCTATAGAACCAAGAACTCTTTTGAAGTTGACTGTTGCCTCTTCAGAGGTTAAGACGTCCCCCATGCGTGTGAGCACGTGCTTCAGCTCCTGTCGGGGTTAAGGGCATTACCCATAGGCCCCTAAGTAGTTCCTTTTTAAGGTTTTATATTTAGAATCCTAAGGTAATCCCAAAAAGGAGCTACTTAGGGGCCTATGGGTAGGGCTCAGGGCTTTAGGATGCTATGGTTTGGGGTTTATCGTTTACGGGAGTCACGGTTCAGCGTTCTAGGAGCAAAGTTTCTAGAGGAACGGGGATAAGGGTCTGTATGGGGAGACCCATGACGCCATATAGCAACCCTGAAAGTAACCCGGACCCTCATGAATGAACACTTATACCTAGAGCAACCCTTGTAGTAACCTCATATACTTTAACCAGAAATGCTCATACAATAGAGCATCTTGACCGCCTTTGGAATGCTGATGATGCTTATCCCAGCTACTGCTGTGCTTGCTCACAGAAATGACAACGATTTCGGCTACGTCGCAACCACGGCATCTGTGCATCTGCCATACTTACCAATTAGGAGACAGGCTCATGGCAAAGAAGAGGTGGCTGCGGATATGCAATATAAATGTAGGGGCCTTAATAGTTAGAATAGGGTTTTGGGGTATATTATACCATAGTTATAATAAGGAACTCCCAAAATAGTATTGGTAGTTATTTAGGCTTCTAGATGATGTTCAGACCATTCTTGTCATGCTGCTGCCATCATTGTGCAGAAATCGGGCCGGGAACACTCACCAGTTACTTTAGACCCTAAACCCTTAGACCGCTTCCAGATTTGAGCCGACACCTAACACCGCACGATCCTTCACGCTGACATGGCCGTCCCCTTGTCTGTCGAAGACCTTGAGTGCGTCCTTTGCTGCAAAAGGTTGACGGTTTAAGAAGGTCGGGCCTCCTAAAGAAACCTCTGGCCGGTGCGAGGTACTCTGCATGGGAACTGCTACCTTATTGGGATGTTTTTTGGGGTTTAGGGTTTAGGGTCTGGTACTGTGCATGGGAACCGTTACCTTATTACGAATTGGTGAGAAGGGTTTGCACAAGCGGGCTAGCAGCTTGGCCCGGCGATTGCAGATCTTGCAAAGAAGCCGATTGCCCACCTTGATCCTGTACCCTGCCAGGAGTTGCCAAGCGACGCTCAACTCTTCGTACGGGTCTCTGCCGACCATCTTGCTCATGAGGTTGAGGAACTCCTTCATTCACAGGTTGAGAGACTCCTCTATGGATGATGAGCCTGGCTCCCAAGGAACCTCTTTCGTACTGAAAGTACCCTTCTGTCAGCAACTGTAAGGTTCCGAAAAAATAGTACGAGGATACTGCCGTGTGAATACATGTCGTGGTTCAGTCCAGGGTGCCGACTCTAATGGAGAGGTTACCCATAGGCCCCTAAGTAGTTCCTTTTTGTGGTTTATATTTAGGATGCTATAGAACTACTACGTAGCCTATGGGTACAGTGAAGTTTCACCCTCGCAACCCCAAAACTTCCACCCAACCATCGAACCATGATGAAAGAAAATGAGCGCCTGCGCTACCGTTTCACCTGCCTTTTCACGAACGCAGGCCCCACGGTAGCCATTTCTGAAACATAAACCCGAATCCTAACTTCGCAGCAAAGCCCGGAGCTCAATAAGCCAATAAGATACGCAGGTAAATCTAGCCCGAAATCCACATGCTGTACGAGCGAATCTGACAAGGACGAGAGCCCTGCCTCAACGTGAAGCATTTGGATGAGATCGCTATACTCAACCAACCCGAAATGCTAGATCCAAGAAAGGAACCTGATTTATAAATACGGCCCTCGGACAGGTGACCTAATATGCGGCGGAAGGTTCAGGGGTCGTCTGGTTTCGGGAGCCTGGGCTCGGGCTTGGCATTGGGCTTCGGGCGTTTGGGGCTCATGGCTTCTGCTTCCTGTGCTGATTGCCTAAAGTGACCAGTCTCAAGATACATCTGCTCGTCAATCAGCCCGTCGAATGCCAAAACTCATAGAAGTGCCTGTGGTCTGCTTTGGGAAGATAAAGCTTTCCTGAACTGTCGTCGCACACCGGTAGCAGGCAGCAGCCAACAGGACCTGAAAAGCCCTTCGCTTCCCCTACTCCCAAACCCTAACCCCTCTACACCCCAAGCCCTACACCAGTAACGGTCCTGGAAGTCAAGCTCACCTGGGTGAGGGCTCCGGTCTTCGGGTCTCCGCTCTTAGTCAGGCTTATAAGCAGGCTACTTATTGTTGCAACCATAGTCGCAAGTCAGGCAAGAATGTTCGAACCTGTCCTTCGGTTCATGCTTGTTGTCTAGGGCCTGGGATTCGTAGTTGTGGGCCACGGCTTAGAAAGGCTCCGGTGCTGTAGGGCTGTGGGCGCTGTGGGTTCATTCGGAGCCTTTTGGGAGTCGTTCGATCGCAGCGCAGAGTCTTTCGTATGCTCTGTCGAGGTGTCGATGTGGCAAGGATGGATAAACCCTGCAACCTGGACTGCCAAGCTCTAGGCTTTTATCCCTTCGCCCTCAACTCCGACACCCTGGAACTCAGATCCACACGCAAAGAAGCAAACAGCTCGCTGATGGGCCATTTGTTGGATACAGGTGCGTCCAGAATGCTGCAGGCTATCGAGGCCACAGCTTATACCCTTTTGCCCAAAGCCGCAGCTCTCAATAACACCCATGAGAAATACATCGGGAAAGCTTGACACGTTGCAACCCATAATAGCCCAAAGGGTCCAGGTACCGAAATAGTAGCTACTTCGGCCTCTAAGATAGAAAACATTCTATTACTTGGACCCTTTGGGTCGCATACAGCAATACTCCTCAAAGATCAGCATCTACACCCCACGTAGACCTTTTACTTCCATGGAAGTTCGACTGTACTCATGCCCTCTGTCTTGCAGCAGCCGATTTGCCATTGCCATCCTCGCGACATTCGGGCAGCAGTGCAAGGCGTCGGGCGTGGGAATGCATTTGTGAATATTGGGGGTTGGGTTGTTTAGGGCATATTCTTCATATGGGGACAGCACTTCTTCCAAGTCAGCTGTATTCTGCAAAGCACAAGGACACACCCAAGCCATTCTGTTCAGGGTGTGGGTGGTCGATCTGGGTCAACGCCCTTGATTTTGAACATCTGCGTGTGCGTGTGTATGTGTACGCTTCTTTGCTGAGCTAATCCCAAAGGAAACTCAGGCATGGAACAGAGAGATGAAATGACTGCTGCACATGTACAGGTCTGATTAAAAACGTGTCTTCTTTGTCTTGGCCTCTTCTTCGATCATTTCAACAGCAACCACGAGGAATTCTTCGTTTAGAATCGTGCGCTAGAACTTACAGCTTGACAAAAGTGGCTTGCCTGCACCTCGTACTGTCTGCTCACAACTTCGGCAATGTTGATAATGGCCCCCGTGCATGTTAGAGAGGAAGAGAGAGAAAGATAAAGTGTGAGGGCATGCGTGTATGTGTCTGTGCGTGCACGTACTTTTCATGTGTGCCCATACCCGATAAAGGTATACATATATTATGTGTATACATACATATAGAGAGAGAGAGACACACACAAATGCATGCATACATACAAACATAATTACACACACATACAGATATACAGTATACATACATATGTACATATATACGTACATACATACATACATGCATGCATGCATGCATGCATGCATACATACATACATACATACATACATACACACGCATTTAATGTTTCACGTATGCACGCACATGCGGGTGGCATATGCTCTCATGACAGGAATAACATGATCATTCCGCCCTGCGCTGTAAACCGCAGCATGGAACCCTGCCAGGCACTGGCATCTTTGGGCCTTACATCGAAGAAGTTAGGCCTACTGATTCAACAATCAAGTTAGCTTCGCACATGAACCATCATGAGCCTTTCAAACCCTACATCGCATGGCCTTGTCCACGTCATTGATCCACTGCCACAGTTCCTCGTCACTGGGGCAGGCACCTGTGCTCAGCAACCCGAAGTCTCGAAAACATGAGCCTGAAATCCTACATATTCAAAGCCTCAAAACATACCCAGAGGCTCCATAGTAGTTCCTGTTTGGGATGACCTTATAGGATCCTAAATATAAACCACAAAAAAAAAGAACTACTATGGAGCCTCTGGGTAGACCCTCAACCCTAGAAACCCCAACCCTGTAAACCCTTAGCCCTTCACCCTGAAATTGCCAAAGCACAAACTCAACCCTGCAGACCGAAGCCTGGCCCAACCCTCGAAATGAACCCATCAGGGCAAGGGTAGCGAGTTCCTGATGCGCAGATTCGGGATCGTGGTTCCATGCGTGTCTTTGAGCACAGACTCCTGAGGGTTTACAGCTTCAGTTATGACTTCCACATGCAGACTACGGGCAACGAATTTTAAACCCGGAACACCAAGCCTGCCCACAGAGACTGAGCCCGGTAACCCAAAAACATCATGTCGCAAAACCTGCCGACGTTCGCAGGCCCCTTCAGAAACTACGGTTTCGGTGGTCCCGAAATCATGGTAGCATGCCTCCTTCCTGTAAGTCCCTAAACCCGAAGCCCTAAACCCATGCTCAGGTGATGCCCACCAGGGACCCTAAAGTCTCGTGTCCTGGAGCCTTGAACTCTGGAGACTCCGGAGTGTCGCGTAGGGTTTAGGGGACACAAATCACAACAGAAAGAAAGGAGTACAGACACAGCCTAAACTCTCAACTATTTAAACCCTTAAACCATCAAACCCCGATTCACCCCGAAGCCCTAAACCCTTACAGCGCCCGCCTCCCCCAGCCCCGAAAAGAAGACGGCCGAGCAGCCGAGAGCCCTCATCGCTGTGCCCAACTCCGAGGTAGAGATCGAACCGCCTCCGTCGATGTCCTCAGAAAAAGAGGGCCTGTAAGGGGCTCCTTTAAAGGGATCCTTTGAAGGGCTCCTCGTCTTAGGCTTTCTATCTAAGAGTTGCCATAAAAGGTTCCTACTATGTTCTACAGAGGGGGTTTGAGCTGAGGCTTAGAGCATTTGAGGATGCTTTTGAGCAGCATGCCCGAAAACGACTGCAACTACCGTTGTCCCCATGATTCTCTGTATGCCGACGATTGGGCCGTCCTGGTAGTGGTGATGGGTTTAAGAACGGCTTGTGGCATGCTTAAACAGGTAATGAAGTCCCTGTTGGTTGTGGAGTCTCATGTGGGCTTCTTGCGGCTCATGGCTTCGGGCTCAGATGCAGGCACACATGTATTCACTACTACCGGTAGAGTCCTCCTTAACTGATGTGGCCCGTCTTTTCGTCTGCAAAAACCAGTTGGTTAAGACGGTTACCACAACAAAAACATCGCGCCGACGAGTGTCGGGCGCATGCCAACACCATGTCTCATCCTTAACATACCCTAAGGCTCCAGTTACCCAAATAGTGGGTTACTAACCATATATCATGTACCCCAGTAACCTACTATTTAGGTAACTGGAGCCCTAGGGATATCTTGAGGCCCTTGACAGCAAACTTTACCGTACTTGAACCCAGGCTTTGGAAACCCGTGGAGTTGCGGGGGTATGGTTTAGGCTTGAGAACCAGGAGTTGGCGTAGCGAGATGCACAGGTATTTCTGAAGCCTGCAACCGTCTTCAGAGCAGCTTCGAACAGCAACAAAGTGCAGGAAATACACCTAGTAGGATCTGGACAAGCAAGATCAAGTGCTACGAGTAAAGAGGAGACGAACCGACAGAGTCGGCCAAGTCCACATTCACAGCAAAGATGCGTAGTCATCGAAGGCTACCTTGTACCTGGGCTTCCAAAGGGTCGAAGAACCCTAGGCCCTAAACACTTGGAAACCCTGTAAAAGGTACGCCGTAAGCCCAAAGACCGAAAGCTACACCCTAAATGCCAAACTCGAAGCCTTCGATTGACGAAGGTCCACGAAGCTTCCGTCGCACAGTGCTTCAACAATCCCTGCTCACATAAGCATTGTTGCTTTATAGGCCGTCAAGAGTCTGACTTGAAGTCCTACAGACTCCGCCCTCCCCTCTCAAGAAACAACTCAGCACACATCTGTCTGGGCCATGCATCGTTAAGCTGTGAGACATGGGGTCAATGTTGAGACCCTAGGCGGTAGTGGTAGCCTGGCAACCACAGCGCTCCATGCAACCAACCCATAACCTGAAGCACAATCTAGTAGAACAGGATCGACGACGGGGCACAACATACAACGCGGCACGGCTACACAGATGCGGATGTGAAAAAAACAAATAAATAAACAAATATATATATATATATGCATATAAATATATATATATAGCTATATTTACTTTTGTATGTTACTATATATATATTTGTCAATCAAAGCTCGCATTTGCTGCCTTTCTAAAGCCCGCAGTCTCGCAGGGAATGCTGGCCCAAAGCTGGAAAGCCCCAAACCCTCAAGCCTGAAACCCGAAGCCGCGCGGAGCGGTAACTCCAAACCCTGAACCCAGCGCCGAAGGTTCCTACCTGGCTACATATCCTAAGGGTCCAAAGGACACAATAATTAGGTACTTAGGTTTCGGATAGTAGTTATGTAGGTTGATATTTGAGAGAGTATACGATTATTAAGTACTTGGACCCGTAGGGATAGTACCGAAGTGGGGTGTCTGCATTAGGAATTGGTATAACGGTTGGTTCAGGTCGCTTAGGTATCCTACATGCAACATAGAAGTCTGAACAATAACCGATACTATTTTACGGGACTCCTTATGATAATCGTAGTTGTCGTAATAATATGTCTCGATACACTGTTCCAGTTACTAAGCGATTGAGGCCGCTACATTACCTATGATACTATTTTGGAGTTTTATCGGGCGGGGCGCTCAGCGATCTGCTCCTCCGTGAAGTACTCGGCCATGACGACCTGATTGTTCAAGTCGCTTCGGGCTTGGGGTTTACAGCCCCTTTCTTTACACAGGCTTGATTGGAGCTCGCCCGGCCGAGTCTCCTCGCAGCACAGGTAAGCCCCTCAAGCCTAAACTCCAAACCAGCCTGTTCGGAAGGAGGGTTTGGAGATCCAGATCGTTCCAATCTCAGGGCTTAAGGTTCAGCCTAAACCCGGGCGCCAGGTTTGGGTTGGAAGCTCTTGAGATTTTGAACATCCGTGTCCAAGGGGTATGCGTAGGGTGTTATGCGGGGTTTGAGGGGTCCCGGGTAGTTACTTTGCATGCCGGGTTAGCAGTAAACGACAGTAAAAAGTGTATGTATACATATGCACTTATTCATGTCTAAGTAAAAAAACGCATCTCCTGCATGCGTCAGCTCGTTCGGTTTTCACCCCCAGAGCATGCAATAAAGGACACAGCAGGACAATGCACAGCCCCCTTTATGATGGAGCCAGAGACAGCATGGAGGGGGGCTCCAGGGTTTCGGATGCTTTCTTCAGCGGACTGTCTAGACTAGACGTCCATGTCCAAAAGTACTTCTACAGTTTCAGGAGGGATGATTTACATGTTTTATGTACCGGGCTTTGCTCCATCTTGAACAGGGGACTACCCGGTTTCACACGAAACTGCCTATTCGATATTCCAGGTTTACCTCAAAAGCCGCCGCAGCGAGCATTTTGCGTGCAGACCAGAGTCATGAATCATGAGCCCAAGACCAAAAGAGGGAGGCTTTATAGGGTTGAAGCCCGAAAACCCTCCCCTTCCTAATCCCAAAGGGTCCAGGTACCAAACTAGTAGCTACTTCGGCCCCCAAAGTATATACCATACCCATTACGTGGACCCTTTGGGGTACAGATGGTTGAGATCTAGCACGGAAATCTGGGCAGCGAGATTTAGACTCAGACCCTGAAATGAATCTAAAGTTCTAAAGACTCGAGGCATAGCCATAGCCTTCCCACGTAGAACCTCAGAAGTAGAGCCTCCATAAACCCCGATTTTTTTCACTGTGAATCCTGTCGACCACAGACCGCCAGACGGGTAGGTCAAATCGATAGACCTTATATAAGCCGTAAAGCTTCAGCTAGACTCCAGACAGGAAGCCTGAAGCCTGAAATCCCAAACGTCCTTTAAACCTCCCAAGCGAGAAAGCTTCAGGCGTGGAACCACCTCGAGCCGACCAGTTTCATCCCGGTCGCCGATCGATGGACCACCCAGCTTTCCCAGCGGCTGGGCTTTTCACGGATATTGAGTTCAGGGGAAAGGGTCGAGTTGTTGGGGGTTTAGGTGGTTTAAGGGGGTTATATTACGATTTAGCTGTTCCGGGGTACATGCATAAAAGGGGTTTAGGGTTTAGTAGTTGTGACCTCGTCTCGCTTCGGACAGATTGAGAGGGTTTGGTGTTTGCGGTTTAGTTGCTTTGTTGAGCTGGCTGTGTGGAAGTTGCCGAAGCAGAAGATGACATTCCTCAGCATGACTCATGACCCGCGTAATGATAACATTACTGCCAGCGAAAACCTGGCAGGGCTTGTTTGCTGCATGTTGAATGTCCTGGACATGCGCACTCAAAAAATACAGGGGACATCTAAACGCACCTGTTGCGGAATGCCTGAACCTACCCTAAACGTCGAGGACAAGGGCCTATAAAGCAAAACCAGTTTTAGGATTTCGGGCTCATGGGTGAAGAGCAGTACACGAGATTTCATCTGATGGCTTCACCCTAAACCCTAATCCCTTTAGAGAATCCCTAAACTGTGGGCCCAGCCCAGCCTTGACCTTTTTTTGCCGTTGGCCTGCTCAGCCACGAGCTTCTCTGAGGGCAAGTCTGCGACGAGCTCAATTCATATCCCATCCCAGCTAATGTAGGGGCCATGATCATTAAAAATAGGGTTGCAGGGAACAGTATTTACAGTGTGACTACTGAGACTACTGCAGAATGAGGAAGGATACCTGGGACGAATATTGCTAGTTATTCCACATCTAGAGCAATCCCCATATCCTGCACAGCGCCACCGCGAAGGGCTACGAAAGGGTCGCTGAGATGTGGGAGTGCCCCACAACGTGGCCGGCGAGGAAGCCGGTGCCCAGGAGAGGCGAAATTCCAAGAGCCCTGGTTCACGATCTGCATCGGCATCAAGGAGATTCTTGAAGAACTGGGTTGCAACGTGTGCAACCCAAACACAGGCAACAAGGCGCTCGGGGGCGAATTCGAGCTGCAAGGCTGAGGCGTTGCTGAAAAAAGGGGGCACCTCCCTTGGAGGTGCTTGGAAAGATCGGCTTCGACAAACTGAGGTTGAAAGAGTCTCGAGCCTCCCATTCTGCGAGACCCATCCATGTGTAGACGTCCGCCCTAGGGCTCCAGTTACCTCAATAGTGGGTTACTGGGGTACAGAACCTATGGGTAGTAACCCACTATTTAGGCAACTGGAGCCCTAGGGTCCGGTGGTGGGCATTGGCTGGGCTTCAGTTAGCGTTTTGTTGCTTGTCCCTAGCCTCCCACACCCCCTATCTCCCGTGGCAAGGAGCTGTTCAAAGAGAAAGCCGATGACCGCTGGCTGCGCCTTTATCGAGAACTTAGACAGTCTAAGTTTTCAATAAAGGTGCGCAGCCACCTGTCATCGGCCTTCTCTTTGAACAGCTTAGGATCCAGGAGAGCAAGAATGGCTTCGTATGGTGCAGGAGAAGTCCGATACTTATGCGAGGAGGAGCACCAAACGGTGTGCCGCTCCCTGGGCCTTGTCGCCTTCGCCATCACCCGGCCTTAGCTCACGCATGCAGCGGGAGGCCGAGATCAAGCCCAAGTGAGATGGTGTCGGAGTCGTACGAGGCGATCGAGGGAGACAAGGAGCTGCCGGTCAACGGCCGGGCATGATGCGTTTTTTTCCGAGCGGCACTGTCTACATCGGCGACGTCCAGCATGGCCTGAAGCATGGCAAGGGCACCTGGAGGTATAAACGCGGCAACGCGGGGGTGGGCTTCTGTGAGGACGGCGATCAGATTGGCCGGGGGTGAAGCTCAGCACGGATAGGAAGAAGGCGTGGCTGACGATGGATAGGGAAGTCGAGTGCGAGGTGCCTGGTTGCCGAGGCGCGGAGCAGAGAGCAGGGATGGTGATGGTGCGTGGATGTGTGTGAAGTACATTGAAGTTTTGAATTCTTCTTATTACTATTTTCTTCTTATGGTGTTATTTCGTTATTATTTTATTAATTTATTATTATTACTATGAATATTATCATCATCAATTACTATTTTTATCGTTATCCACCAGGCTCGACGCTCGGGAGCTCGGTTGAGACGACGAGGTGGTGAGGTGGCAGTGTGGCTCGGCCCTCGTTCCTCTGTGTGTTATGTGAGTTCTTGGCGGGGCGTTTCAGGATTTAGGGCTTATAGGGTTCAGGGTTAAGGCTTTTGGGGTATAGGGCTTAGGGTTTAGGGTTTCAGGCTTTTAGAGTTCTTGCGTTGTTACATTTGTTGAGCATTCCTCCTGCCCTGAACACTGTGTGCCCGGCCGAGGTCCATGATCCCAGTTAGCCTTCGGCATCGAGTTACTACTTGATCTACGCCCGATACATGGGTTCCTCCGGCTGCGGCCATAAAGGGCCGTCACGGCCGGAGCAGAAGTCCGACCATCGCATGCTGGCCGCGAAAATTCGGAATCTCCTGCGCTCGCTGCAAAAAAAGATGACCATCAGGCTGGAAGCAGCCTCATTTTCCCTAGGGCACCAGTTACATAAGTAGTAGGTTACTGGGGTACATAATATATGGTTAGTAACCCACTATTTAGGTAACTGGAGCCCTAGGGTTTTGCACTCGCAGTAAAGATTTAGAGTTTGACGCTTTATCCTGTTTCAGCTGGAGCTGGGCTTGTCATTGTTCTCGGCATCCAGCAGGTGCATCGAGAATAATTTTTTGGGCGCAGGGGGCAGAGCATGTTCCTCAGAGCTTCTGGCTACGCGGGGCCGAACATTCTTTCTTATTCGGCTCACTAGTCTCTATCTGCAAGTCCATGGCATCTGCGAGCATGGTGTTCAAATCATGTTGGACGTTGGATTTGTTGTGTTTGGATTCTTGGGACATTGAAACCCCCCCATGCAAAGCCAGCACTTGAAAGACTCCCTGCAGCTTCTTATGCGCGGTGTCACAGCTCTCCCGTGGGTGGGAGGGATGGCTGACTTTTTTTTCTTAAAGGGTTTAAAGGCCTTAGGCCGGGCGAGCTCCAGTTACAAAGGGAAATCGTGCAAACATCCCCGAACACGAAGTCCTAGACTGGAACCCTGGTTAACAGAGTCGCGACATCGCAAGCTGAGTTCAAGCAAATACTTAAAGTCCACATCCCTACAACAACTACAGACCCTGAGATCCTGAACCCCACAGTCCCGGCGCTAATACACTGACAAACCCTGAGCCATAGCACCCTAAAGCGTAAACCTCTGTAAACCTGCATGCAGCTTGAAAACCTGGTAAAACCCACCGCCGTATTCAAGAAAAGCATCTCCCTAAGCCTAAACCCGAATCCCTAGCCCCTAAACCTCCAACCCGGAACCTTAAAACCCATGCGCGAGTCTGTGAGTCGAAACCCAAATCTTTCAGGAACGGGGACGAGAGCTCTTGCTCTCTGCCTTCGTCCTTGGTGGGTGTTCTGCCTCTCGCTGCAACCACCGTCGGATTTTATAAGCCTCGAAATGGGCTTCGAAAAGGGTTTCAAAAAGGGGGTTTGTTTGAGGGTCGAGGACCTTAATCTTTTGGGATATGTTCTGCAACAGTTGCATAAACTCGCTATGAAAGAGATATTATCAAATTTTCAGATTACTTGAATGTTATCATACCTACCCTTTCCAGCTTCCTCCTTGCGGTTTCCTGAGCCATAAGTACTGCAAGAAGGGATGTCATTTCAGGTAAGGACTTCCTCAGACCCTCTATGCGGCCCCACAGCTCGACCTGGCCCCGGGGAGAGAGCATTCGGGTAAAAGGTGCTTAACGTTTAAGCTGCATGTAGGGTTCAGGGACTGGGTGGGGCATTATAAGGCGCCACTTTTGAATTGTTTGTTTTCCTGGAGGGGCTGCCTTTGGACTTCAGGGTTAATGTCCCAGGACCCTAAACCCCAGTCCCGCCATGTCGCGCGCCCGAAACTGCAACAAGTATACCTTACACCTCAGGGCTCAGACCCCCAAAAGAACTTACAGACTTCCACAGTATGCCTTGGGGATCCGACGGCCTAAAAAGAAGACGAGTCCTCGGATCCTGGATGCTTAAAGCTGCGATCCCCTTCCTGTAACCGAAAAGACCTACCTTTTTAGGGTTCCTTTATTATGGTTTCTTTTCATAAAACTGGGATCCCCTTTGCCTTAGCCTTGCTTCGGCTGGATTGTCTGAGTGTCAGCACCGAAACCCGGAGAGCAACAATGTCAGATGTCCTGAGCCTTAAACGGCAGCCTTCGTAAAGGATTGGGGATTGTCATTGGGGGGAGGGGGGGTTAGTTGTATCTTGAGCTTATGCGCGTGTATATATATATATGTATATATATGTATGTATGTATATATTGATATGAAAACGTGTACCTAGCACACATACGCAGACACACACACACACACACGCACACACACACACAAACATGCATGCATGCATGCATGCATGCATGCATGCATGCATGCATACATGCATACATACATACAGATATACCTACATACCTGCACACATACTTTCATACACATACACTTGCACCCATCCGTCCATACATACATACATACATACATACATACACATGTAGACATAGTTGTTCATGTATATATGTATGCTGTGTATACAGATGATAGTACAGGAGTCTGGTTTTGTAGACTGAAGTCGACGGTTTAAGGAAGCATGGCGGGATCTAGTTTTGGATGTATACCCAACAGAAGAGGGCCCGCGTGGAAATCGAGGGGTCCTGTTGTTTACGGTGCACACCTGAATGATTGTTAGGCAGCCCCCATGCAGAAGTTGTGCTAGTTTGTCAGTAGTGTCTTCATCTGTTACGACTTCTTGATCAACAGCTGACTGATTGTTTTCTTGAAGGTGCATACCTCAGTTCATTCGTGACATAGTATAGAGTTTAGGAATTAGAGTGGAGTCATTCATGCCACGAAGCAGCTTGAGTTGAACAGCAAAGCCGTCCAGGTGAGGACGGGCATTTGAGCTTATAGTTTACCAACTCCAACCCCCCAGTACCTCGTAACGGATCGAAGACATTCCTGGTTGACGGACGGTAGATTAGAAGGCAGTCGGCAACACGGGATCAGGCTCTGGGCCCAGCCTTTTCGGGTAAGTTTGGTTAAGCTGTGCAGTTACAAGAGCGGCCACGACAGTCAGAGTTGCAAATGTAGATAAACCGAATGCATAGATGGCATAGATAAATCATGGAAGAACGACTTAAAGACAGAACGCAACAACCGACGACCAAGAACTAACAACAAGTCTTAGATAAAGCTAGAGATAGGAGGACAGACAGCCAGATATGATGCCCTCAGCCCAACTTCAGCACAGGCAAGGCATGTGGCGCGACTCTGTGGCACGTGTCCCGGATGCAAGGGTCAAGATTCGGCTGTAGAGTGTCCTGTAGTGCTCCTATATGATAGGATACATGGAAAGCGTTCTACCGGATGTCTTGGATGCGAAGTGCTGCAGGGTGGGCATGAGGGCATTTGTGCTGCAGCCCCTTCTCATGAACGCTTTCTGAACGAATCCGGTTCGTCATGCAATGAAGAGTGACTGAAGAGGTGGCGACGGAGAGTATACCGTAGTCTCTCCGTCCCCCTACAGACTGTGCATTACTCAACTGTACCGGTTCGTTTAGGGTAAGGCTTCCGGCATGACAGACTATTTAACAGACTGTGTTCATGTCGATCTCTTGTAAACCCTAAGCCCGGAGCCTGAAGCCTCTTGCAAAAGTCTTTGCTTTCCGGGCTTCCCGACCCGATTGCTTAAATCCAGAGGGTGCCACGATACAGTTCTAACGTGCTGGACTCTGGGAATTGAAGAAATTCGTGTCCTCCAGGTTCTGTAAACCTGAACCCTTGGACCTCTAAGATTAGAACCTCTTTCAGGCTGACAACCCTAAAGTCTGTTTGCCTGTGGCTCAGCCTCAGCCGCCTTAAGGTGACACCTGGGGAAAGCCGTTCCACTACACTACGGCCAAACTCTTACATGTAAATGGTATTGAGGACTCTGGGTAGTGGCAACCGAAGGACACATGATACTCAGTAACATGCTTTCCCTTTTATGGTCGACACCATGCAAACCCTTCACCTCTCATCGTGAGGTGATTGCAGACACCCCGGGCTTGCCGCCGCAAGTCCTAAACCCTGGGAACCGCTCAGTGCTTAGGGTTTTAGTTTGCACGTTAAAGAGGCGCCAGGGGTTTGGGAAAGCCTCCAAGCGCAGGGTGTTCCCATGGCAAGGAGGGTGCCGGTACCTCTGCGTCTTAGAGATTTGCTACAACGGCGAGAAGCGCCAACTCACGCTTCTCGATGCTTAAAGGGTAATGGTTGGGATTTAGGTTGGGTTTTATGTTAGGGCTTTTCGGTCTTATAAGAACCTGTTTTTTTGAGCTGCAATAGGTCTTTGCAAGGGCGTTTGCTTAAGCCGTTGAGGATTTAGGTGGCTCGCAAGCTTGGCGTTTTCTGGCTCCTATTAGGGATTCTTTCGCTTTGGTTTAGGGTTTAGTGAGTTTAGTGTGTCTTTTGCACCGGGGATGTTCCAGTCAGGTTCCGCCAATGTCCAATGATTGGGACCAGCAACAGAATAATGAGGTGGCTGATTTGCTGCTGCTTCTGACTTGCCATCATCCCGAAGCCCCGACTGTGCCCAGGACAACAAAATTATGAACTCGCCGGTATAGCGACCAAGAATCGGAGCAAAAGTAGAAGTACATGTGATAGTTAACGTAGAACCCGAACTACAAACTCAAACATGCTAGAACCATAGGGCCCCCTACTCATAACGTTTGAACTTGCATTACATATCTCTCCCCACGGGCAGAAAAATCTGCATAGGAGAAACCTAAGCGTAATTCGAGTTCCGGCCGGGATTTCAAAGGGGGCTGTAGGGCTTCAACGAAGCCGAAACCCGATACTGCAGCTTGCGCAGGGGGACTTCGCCATTTAGACAGTAGGGCTACAGGTCGTGCTTAAATTTCGTCCAGCACCTTTCTTCTTGCTTCTTGCTAGCAAAGCCCGTGCTTCAGGAGCTTTGGTTTTTGGTGCTCTGGAACTTGCCAAAACCTCTTCGGCTCTCTTGTAGCACAGTCAGCTTCTGGGGCTGAGGATGTCGTGGTTCACATTCTGAGGTATAGGGCTGCAGGGTTCGGTGTATGGCTAGACTTTTTGGGTGTATGGGGGTTTAGGGTGTAAGGTTCGGAGTTGAGGAGTCTCGGAGTAGGGTTTCCCGACTTTTCGGGTCGAGGGCTTGGGGCTCGTGTCATAAGTGTTGCTAATCTATGAGGCTATGAGCTTTGCTCGTAAGTCCTGAACACCCCACGAACTTTTGAAATGTTTGTTTTGGGTGATGTATGCAGAGGTTGCCCTTATCGTAAACCCTAAACCCTAAACCATCTTGCAGGGTGTAGGCTGCAGGGTTCTGCGCGCTGGCCTGTCGGCCAAGGACGAAGCACAAGCCCGAAAAGTACAATACGTACGCGGGCAACGTCCCTCGGCCAACAGTGCCGTCTTCTTAAACTTAAACCTTCAAGCCCCAAACCTAAAAGGTTTAGGCGGTCTTAAACTCTAAGCCCCAAAACCCTATACACCCTAGGCACTAAGCCCAAAAAAGGTTAAGGCAGTCTTGTATCCTGAGCTGTCCGTTAGCGCTTAGGGGTTTTCAGCTTCTGGCATGCTTTATAATGAACCCAGACCTTCCAATATCCCTTAATTCAGGAGTACGCCTTAAAAAGGATCATATCCAAGATCCTACTATCCTTTTAATTCAGGAGTATGCCGTAAAAAGGATCCTTTTAGCTCTTGTTACTATCATTTTAAGGTATACTCCTTAGTTTGAGGCATGTTGGAAGGTCTGGGAACCACCTTCTCTGTCTTCGGAAAAGATGGCATTCCCGGGTTCAGGGCTTACGATAGAAATTCTTTGTGTAAATATATAAAATAGAGCCCCCCCGCCCCCCCCAAAGCCTATTATTGGAGCTGTTAGGGGTTCGAAATCGGATAAGTTGTGCAACGTGTTGCAGCTTGTGGCCTTTCCGCGTTTAGCCTCCCTGTGGAAGAGCGCTGGGACATGCAGTTTTTTTGCAACTCACCGAGACCCCACAATGTAGTTTTTGGTAAGTACTCGTTAATTATACCATTCTAACCAATAAGATAGGTTATCCCAAAAAGTATTACATTATAGGGTATGGGTCGCGGCACGCGGGTCTCATGAAGAGGACCATTCTACACTCATGGCTGGTGCTTTGAGAGCTGATGGTCGGAGTTTCAATACGATCTGCACGCACAAGGTCCTAAGTACAGAAAAGGGATACTTAAGCCAAAGTGCGGAATCAAACCGCATTCGTCATACTGACCTTGAACTAGCATTAAGCCTTTACATAGACACTCCACTTACGGTATCTTGAATGCAGGAAGGTATGGCAAGTTCGTAGCTGCAAGATGGGTGTTATCGCCGCTTGATCTAACGTCTT
This sequence comes from Symbiodinium necroappetens, assembly GCA_905231915.1. Classification (NCBI taxonomy): domain Eukaryota; class Dinophyceae; order Suessiales; family Symbiodiniaceae; genus Symbiodinium; species Symbiodinium necroappetens. The sequence continues at coordinate 25,599 of CAJNJA010010709.1, forward strand.
ACAAATAAAAGCAATCTGTGCTAAACTCTGAACCTAAAGTCGTAAAACCTTAAAATTAGTTTTGATCCCTCAACCCTAAACCCTAAAATTTCTTGCATAGGATTGCGTACTGCCTCGGACCTTCCCCCTGACGTAAAGTCTCTCTGCGACGAACGAGTTCCCTGCGGTGCGACATAGTCAGCTGGGCGGGTGGGAAAAAACCCTAAAATTCATAATGCACTGGGAGGATCGGAGGTTCTTGTTCTGAACCTTAAGTAATTTGAATTTGTAGGGCCTGTGTGGGAGAAAACACTACGTTTCGGTGAATTAAGGTAAACCCTAAACTCTGCACTGAGATCACCGACTTGGTTGGTCGCGAGTTCTCTTTCATGGCCATGGAGCAGATGACGCTCGGCCGAGAGCTTTTGCTCTTCCCTGTGTTTGACAGCTCAGGTAGCGTTTAGGCTTAGGGCTTTGGGTTTAGGGTCGTGTTCATGGTGCCATGGGCAAGAAGATTTTTAGCTGGGGTGGGATGTACACTCGGACCGAGTCTTTGAGCGACGAATCTAACTTTCTTCGTCGGTTTTTGCATCAATCCATAGGCCCCTAAGTAATTCCTTTTCTATGGTTTATGTTTAGAATCCTACAAGGTAATCCCAAAAAGGAGCTGCTTAGGGGCCTATGGGAAGTCTCTGACTCCGACTCCCGTGTTGCCGACGACCAGATCTGTCAAAGATAAGATGAAATCTTCACAGACACAGATCACAACTCGGCATGTTCCAAGGGGGATACACACCTATTCACACTCGAAGCCTAGCACAAGTGTCAAGATGCAGGTTGCGGCCTGCTCGTTCTTTTTTATAAGGTCTCTACATTGCAATTCCCGTAGTTCCTTTCTCTGGTTAATTTCATTTGGATCCTATAAGGCAGCGCAATAAAGGAATCGCTCAAAAGCTCCTTTCGAGCTTCTATTTGTCGACACCCCTTCTCTCAGAAAAAAAAGGCAACCAGCGAATGATCCAACCTTGCCCCACCGAACAAACCTGCTTTGCGGGCTCGTCGTTGCGGAGTAGGGGCATCAAACTCGCAACCCAGACCTTGAACCAAGAACTCTGCACCCAAACTAAGACCCTCAAACTCTAAACCCTAAACCCAGACTGTTGAGGGTGTAGGGCCCCTGGAAGAAAGCAGTTGTTGAGAGCCCAGGACGCCGTAATAGGTCATGGCTCAAAATGACACACTTGAGCGAGGGTTTCGGATTCAAGGTTTACCTGGACCCGACAGAACCTACCTTTTCAGGGTTCCGTATCATTTGTTCCTTATATATGTGATTAAAGCGGTATGTTGTTGGGGTTGAAGGTATAGGGTTTAGGGACAGCAACCTTGTACAGTCTGGTTTTTGTTGGACCTCGGGGGCTTTCTAGACTATGGGTGTCCCCAGAAACGGTCCTAAGCGTTTGAGGACCCCCTAGTTAAGGGTTCAGGGTTTGGGTTTAAGGGTTTAGGGCTTAAGGTATTCAGGGTTTGGGGTTTTAGGGTTCTGGTTAAGATGCATTGGGCTCCCTGGGAGTTTCTGAGGCATTGCAGTCGCCACTACAGCAGCCTGAGCAAGGCCATTTCTCTGCACCAAACGCTTGAGACCTCAAAAATCAAGGGTCTAAACTTAGAGTCTAAACCCTGAACCCGAAGCCCCTATATAACCCCGCAACCCTTGAAAAACCCTAAACCCTGAAACCCCTAAATCCGGGGCTCAGATTCAAAATTCCAGGAGTTCAGGGAGTCCGGCGCCTACCTTCAAGTCCATCATGAGCGATGGTGATGAATATCGGGTTTAGGGTTTGGGCCCATCATGAGCAATGGTGGTGAGTATCGATGCATTAGTAGAGTTTGTAGTACGGAGCCTCCTTGTAATCTCAAATCCAGGTATATGGTGTGAAAGAATTGCTACTTCGGGTCAAAGAGAGGGTAGATGGAGGATCCTAGGTATAGGCCCTTTATAAACTTGTTTGGGGTTCGGGTGTAAACTTATGTAAGGACTAATCTTCATAGAACTTGGATTCCCAATGCCCCCAGCCTGGAACCTCCACCCCCCTCTGAAGGAGACGAACACCCCTTCCGACAGAAATGTGAGGTCTTAACGCAACCCTCTTAGAGAAAAGCCCAACCCCTCTAATTACCCCAACCCCCCCCCCCTCAGAAACCCGACACTCCCTACACCCCAGCCCCCAGAACCTTAAAGCCCCAAGTCGGAGAATGCTTCAAAACACAGCAAGCGTGAGATGCAGACACGACATGACGACACTGACAAACCCTAAACCCTAAACCCGACACCGCTGGAGCCATGCCTGCCTGTGCGAGAGTGAGAGTCGAAACCCGACACGTACATAATCTTACCCTAGGGCTCCAGTTACCTAAATAGTGGGTTACTAACCATATAATTATTATGTACCCCAGTAACCTACTATTTAGGTAACTGGAGCCCTAGGGTTATGTAACCCTAAATAGGTTACTGGGGTACATAATATATGGTTGGTAACCTACTAAACCTTAAACCCTAAACCCTAAGGTAACTGGAGCCCTAGGGTTAAGAGCGCACAAAGCTCTTCCGGAAGGCGCCTCGCCGTTTGGGGGCCTGCGAGGTTTACCTGCTCATGCCGGATGGTTTCTTGGCTGAGGGTTTGGGGTCTAGGGTTCCTGATGCTGGCGCCTTCGTTGAGAGTTTGGGGGGGTTGGGCTTTCATTAAGATGCAGAGTCCTGGGGGTTCAGGGGGTATTTTGGCTCATGTTTTGGGTTTTGGGTGCGTTGAAAGGCCTCTTTTAGTTCTGTAAGGGTGTTCATAAGGGTTTGTAGTGGTGTAGGGTTTGAGGCCCAGGGGTTAATGGGCTGAGTTCGGGCTGTTGGGGGATGGGGTTGGAGGGGGGGTTCGAGCTTTCTTGTTGTAGGTTTTATAGGTTTTAGGGTTCTAAGGCTTGCGGATTCGATTGGGTTCAGGCGGTCAGGGGGCAGGGCCTAGTTTAAGGGCGACGGGATGACGGGTTCGGGGGTGTAGGACCAGGATTTAGCACCGTAGACCCTGCCAGATGGTTTCGGCGATGGCCCAGGTGGTGCAATGTGGTGCAACGTGATGCTTACGATGATGCACAAGGCAATTTCATGAGCACTATGACCGTGCTCGCTTTGCTTTATGACCTGCTACTGCTACTTCCTATCCCTGTAAGGACATGGTCTGATGTTACGCTTGTATGACATGACATGACATGACATGCTGAGGTGTGATGCGGGTTCATATGCTGTGGTATGAGATGCCACTCCAGGTTACCAGTGGAGCCCAGCAGTACCGTTCGCTCAAGGCTTATAGGGTTCGACCAGAAACAGCCTTTCGGGCCTCAAGACTTGGGGCATCGGGGCAGCTAGAACACATGTTAGCTGCCAGACAATGCCAGCAATCAATCAAGTTCGCTCAAAAAGGGATTTAGTTCAAGCTACCATAATAGGGATCTATAGTAAATAATATGGCTTCCTTATTATGGTAATAGCTGGAATTAATAGTTGTAGGTCAGTCTCGCCTGCTTCCTTGCAGCGAAGGTGTGGACAACAGTCAGAGCTGCATGCCGCATGGTGCTGAATCACTTCGGGCTTAGTACATGTTAGTACTTTTTGCTTGTAGCACTCTTAGGACCAAGGCTGATGAGGCATTGGCGTTCGAGTCTATCTTTGGCAACCACCCTACACCCCACAACCCCTTAAACCAAGACTCCTGTCAGATAGTCTAGGATAGCAGAGCCATCAAGTTTCATCAACAGCCGTTGCGATCGGCTAACCTTCGATAAGGCCTTTCCTCGAGCGCGTTTCTTGACGGGAGCTGAAAGTATTTGCATCGACGGCTAACCCTAGGATTCAAAGTGTGGGGTTCGGGATCGAGCGTGTGGCTATGGCCTGGTGCGATGCAGACTAATTGTAGCGAACCCTAGATGCTCCACCCTAAATCCGAAACCGAGGCCCGCTGCTGTTATTGTCATCACGGTCTTACCACGATTACGGTTGGTAGTATAGCAGTCGTCGCGTCGCTGTGGTAGGCACTCATGATTTACGTTTTTTTGTTTTTAAGAAGGGCTCAGGCGGAGAGTCTCCTGCTGTTCAAGAGGAGTTTAAGAGCCTCTAGGGTTTAGGGTTGTAGAGGCTCTTGGGCTTAATGGCTTGATGTGGGAGTTTGGAAATGGGCCTAGCTTTGGCCCGAAGCAGTCGGATCCCTTGTGTTAAGGACTTCGACTTCTGATCAGGGGCTCCTAGGAGTTTTTGAAACTCCCCATGTGGGCAGGAATAGGTACAGCTCATGTAGAGCCTTGCCCACAAGCAGCACCACTGGCACGAGTAGCATCCGAATGCGATCAAGATCGCATTGTGATGGTGATGGCCTTTGGGGATGGCGATGGCGTAGCAAGCCCCGTGACGAACATGATGACTACGATCATGCTCGGGTGGCACTGATATCACGGGCTTTCGATGACGATGGTGGGTTCAGTTGATGATTGAGACTGAGCCATCATCAGTGGCATAGCCACGAGAACCACAATCATCTCCGTCAACATCATATCTACCATATCATCATCGGCACTCGAACCATTGGTACCAGTACTCCAGGCACGCCACAAGGTTGACAAACGGCCAGAGCTGGCTCATGCAAACGACAAATCTCCGATGCAGGGCGGTCTTCCGGAACACGTCTGGCAAACGAAACCCTGCTGTTGCAAGTCTGAGTAGTGAGTGCGACGAAAGCAGATGCGCAAGGTAAGCCTACCATCTTCCATGTTGCAACATATGCCAGAAAACCTTTGCTGCCGTGCCTCGAAGGATGAAAACCCGAATTACTGTCGCTTCGCCCGTGAGCTCGGCAAGCCGGTCCGTTGTATTGACTTCGGCACCTGGGACATCGTTTTTATTTCGGAAAGTGGCAAATTGCTTTTTGTGATGCCGACAATGCACGGGGCCGAACTCCTAATGCTGCCTTGCTCGTTGCTTGGTCGTGCTGCAATTTTCTCGATGCGAGGCACTTCTGCGACCAAGCCATTCAGGATTGCCAAGCTTGTCGAAGATCCAGGCGCTGTGGATTCCGGTGCTGCTTTCTCACCTGATTTTGCATACGACAGTTCGTTCACCTTCGCACAAGCTGTCTCCATTTCTGCGAAAGTTCACAGTTGCCAGCGAAGCTTTGTGCCTTCGCTGCTCGCGAGTGTGGCAAGATGTTCTACTCGTCCGAAGACTTGCTAACATCGCCATCGGCTCGACTGATCCTGGAGTCGTTGAGCCGTGAGCTTGGCTAGCGCCGCTGTTGCAATCCTGCTTAAGATATTGCTATCAAATCACATAACCCAGGGCACAAGACCGGCGTCTATGCTCGGCTGCAGCTCCTGCTCACGCCGAGCTGGACCGGTCAATGGGACAATCGCATCGTGGCTGAACGCTCAGACCAAGACGCCTCTACCAACCAGGACCGGTGTCGGTGCGTGTTGATAGCTGCGGCCTAGCGCCGGTAAATGCAAGCGGGGTGTGCCACCCTCTAGGCAGGAGCGGACTGGCTTGACGGCATGGCCCTGTTGGGCATCGAGGCAGTGCCTTTGCTGACAATGCTCTGGATCCCTTCATCGCATGAGACCTGAATGTTGTATTTATCACGGCCTGTTGCATGATCGCAGCTGCGTATGAGCGATGTGGACATCCAAAGCGAGAACCACATCTTGTACGACGCATACCAATTTCGGGGCTGTTCCCGCCAGCGACGAGGTGTTGGAGGCCTGTGTCCTTTCTGGGTTCTTGTCATACCTACAGGTGGCACAAGGTTGCGGATGCCGGGCTCTGTTTCCTGCCAAGCGTGCTATTCAAAACGTTCACTTGTTGCGGAAGCCTTCATAGCATCTGGTCAATCATTTGACAAGCTTTGGCATCCGGAATAAGGCCAGTCATGCTGGTCTAATCTGTTCAGGTTAAGGGCATGCTCCACCTGGATTTGCAGCATCCTCGACGGCTGCTCCTGCCGAAGTCGTGCGTGAAGGTGGAAGGGTCCGGGTCCTCTCCGAACCTTCAGTGCGGGCTCGACTTCGCACGCGACAGCTCAAAGCAGATGAAAGCACCAGGCAGACGGCTCAGGAACTAGGTCAGCATGCCGATTCGCTGCGCAAGTGCACACTCATCTATGAGCATGCTCTTGAGCTCTTGTCGGAGGTATCACACCCTCCGTGTATGCAGCACTGCTGATGAGAATCGCATGCGCCCGCTCATCCTAAACTTCCTAAATGCCAAAGTTTCACTGTCCAGCAACATTGAGCCTACGCTTGGCGGAGCCCTGCCGCCAGTCAGCAACAGGAACCAGAGCGCCGAAACACTAGAACCTTAGAGCCCTAAACCCTAGAACCCTAGAATCTAGAAATGAAGAATCCGCGTAAAGCCCCGGACCGTGGAGCCCAGGAGTCGTACATCCTCGAACAGAACCCTAAAGCCGAAAGACCCAGAACCGAACACCCTGATTATGTTTTCTTTCTATACGTTACAACGGTCGGTTATTTCGTATCCAGAACTGAACCCTATAACCCAAGAGCCCTGAACCCTAAACTAGAACCCTGGAGCCCTAAACCCTGAAGGTAACGCGCGCCTAAACAACCATGGGGTTTTGGCACGGTCGTTGGGTGCGTAGCGTAAACGTGGAGTTTTGTTTACTTCACTTCTGTGACGAAAAGGTTTGTTTTGGATGCTTAGGAAGTACCGCTTTTGCCAGGGTGTTGTGTGTCGACTGTGTCGAAGCACAAAAACACTGACCCCAGGTGGGGATTTCTAACTTTCCGAACGCGAATTGTGCAGCCGGTTTCTTTTGCACAATTTTTTTCTTGTTCCTGGCGTCTGCTAACCGACTAAGGTCCGTCGACAGCCCCACCCACCCCCAAAGAAGGGAAGCTTAAACCCGCAAAACCCTGTCAAAACCCCATGGTCATGCAGGCGCACGTTAGCCTAAACTAGAACCCTAGATCCCTAACCTTAAGCCCCAAAAACCCAGAACCCTCAGCCCTAGAACCCTAAACCCCTAAACCCTTAAACTCTTAAAGTCTAAACCCTAGAGCCTTAGACCCTAAACCCTAAAACTTAGTATAAGCCCTAAACCCTTGAACCTTAAACCCTTAAGCCCTGAAGAACTAAACTCTAGAGCCTTAGACCCTAAACCCAGGATCTTTCTTGGACACTCGAAGTTGACTTCACTCCAGTGGCCGCCACGGCCTCAGCTTCGCAAGCACCCTTTACGGGTTTAGGGGTTTAGGCGTTTAGGGGTTTAGGGGTTTAGGGTTTTGGGGTTTAGGGCCATAAGCTTTTTGCCTCGATCTTCGTAGTTGCCCTCACTACTTAGTGTGCTTTTGCATACCTTCCCTTCTTGCACCAAGTGTACATTCCGTAGGTTTTCCCGCCCGGGTTTGGGGGCTTGACTTCCCAGACCCCTACAGCCACACACATCACGACGTCGGCGGTTTCGTGATACCTAACTGTAGCATGAAGTACACCCCTCCTAGCTTTGTACATTTGCCACTTGTCGAGCCATGTCACTATGAGGTTTGCAAAGGCTCAGGACTCGATTTTAGGGTAGAGGGGTGTCTGAGTGTCGGGCTTCAAGTTGTTCAGATTCAGGATTTCTGGTTGCCAGCTTCGAACCCAGAATGCCTAGCAAGTCGGTGCGAGTCATTTCTTAAACCTCAACACTCCATTATACAAGCCGGTTGCCAATGCCTAAAAACTGTTGGGACCCTCGACCCTGGTTCCCGAAAGTCTGATTCTGGTTCACGGCAGAAATGTGGGTTTTCGAGCTGGGGGAGGGGACCCAAACACTTGTCGTTTCGGTGTGATTCAGGTGGTCACCAAGATTTTGGTACCAGAACGCACCCGGATTCGAGGGTGAAGGGAGGTTTACTAAACCTAGAGAAGCCCTATAGGCTATAACCCAAAGCCAGTCAAAACCAGTAAACCCCTGACACGTCTGGGGACCTAGGAAGTCAGACCATCAGGGTTGTTGCATGGGTTATAGGCTTGGCCAATGCAATGGTTTGTTTGCCGTTTTACGCTGAGTTCTGGAGTTCTTTTTGCAAGACAACCACTACTCGATATTCCGTACTTCCAGAGGCAGATGGACGAATGGCTGAGACCAAGATAGCAGCAATAGGCGTGATGCTCGCATGACCTAGACACACTCCGTGGCAGTGCAAGCCTACGTCAGTTTCGGACTTCACCAGTTTGGGGCTTGAACCCTAAACCTTAAACTGGCCCTAAACCCCTAAATTGTTCTCGTCGTCGGCCCCAGAGCCTCGTAGTTCCAGGAATTGCAGCAATCTGAAGATGCGCTTCCTTTCTGTGCTGCCCAGCAGCTTGGCATTCATTTGGGTAGTTCTCTAAATCAGGGTCCCTTTTTGGGGGTCCCCAATGTAGGAGAACTACCCATGTGGGAGATCTACGGTCCATTTTGAAATCACGAATCATATCCGGGTGGTGGGATCCCAAGGATAGGAACCAGGTTTAGGGGAGATGAGTTAAAATCTAGAGATAGGGGTCGGGAGGTATTCGTTGGGGTTCCTTCCGTGTTGTTATTAGAGCACAATATAACCCAAAAAGCCAGTTCAAACTATGTCGAAGTTTTCAGGCCCTTATATCAGGCTCCATTGTTTAGGCTTTAGGGTTTAGGCCTTAAGGCTTAAGGCTTAGCGCCCTCGAGGTCTCAGAGCTCAGGGCTTTTAAACCATAAGCTCTAAAGTTCTAAAGCCAAAACTTAGCTTTCTGGCCTATCACTCGTTCGGTTAAGGATTCGCGCCGACCCCGGTGGACTGCCTTGAACTTGAAGCTTCGAACCTCCATCCAGAAAATGTAAAGGCCTTATCATTCACAAGCACATCATGGTTACTTCTCTAGATTAGGTCCCCAATATCGTACGGCACCCTTCTAATCAGGACCCTATACGAGGGACCCGTCCGCTCTTTGCTGAGCGAATCTTGTTGTTCACCGCGTCCCGCATTTCCAAAAGCTACCAACCATACAGACAACACTCCGTGTCGAATGCTTTGAAGTTGCTCGCCGTCGGCGCAAGGCCCAATGCCTAACCCTTACGCTTCATAAACCCTAAACCCTAAACCCTGAAGCTGCGACGGTACCTGCCATGCCTGCGTGAGCGAGTGTGTGAGTCGAAACCCTGAATCCCCTCCCGCAGTCGCAAAATTCCTCCTTAACCCTTCATCCTTAGACCCTATAATAGAAGGCGGCTCGTCCTTGCTACGTAGGAGGGAAAAAAAGGCCCTAGCAGCCCCCCTAACCCCCCTAGACCCAGTCGCTTCAACTCTATACATGCTAAAGCCGAAAGAGCCCTAGAAATCCCCTTTTGCACCTAAACTCCTCATCTGCAGATATTTCGTAAACCCTTAAAAATCCCCAAAACCCTAAAGTGGAAACCCTAAGCCCTTCAAGCAATCCCTCATTTGCAGATATCGTGCGGAGAGTTCTGGAGCTTCGCTCGTCGCTTCGATGCAGATGAACACGCTTATAGGGTTTCGGGATTTTAGAGTTTAGGCTGAATACTCATATCTGGGTCTCTGTTGGGTGCGATTTTAAATTTTACATTTTTGGTTTCATAAAACCCAATAAGGATCCCCAAAATGATCACTTTTAACAGAGCCCCAAACGGGAAACAGATGTAGGGTATAGGCTTTAGGGCTCGGGTTCAGAGACTCCGTGCTCGGAGTGAGTCATATGGCTAGTTCTCCAAATTAGGGTCCCTTTTTTTGAGGGTCCAAGATAGTATGGCACCCCGTATATAGAGAACCCTAACAGGGACCCTACTCTAGAGCACGATGGAGGTCGGACTAAGTGCCAACAGAGCCCGCTGTAGGTCCCTTGCGACTATGCCAGAATAAATCTCCAAGCCCTATTCTGATTACTAAGCCCTTTGTACTGGTACAAGCATTTATCCTCTTTCCTGATAGTATAACCGTATAACCCCTGTATGATCCTAAAGGTTACCCGGTGTGAATCTGGACGGGTAAGGAGTCGAGTATAATGTTAAGTTGGAGCTGCAGTACTTCCCCGGACAGAACCCTCTTCGGAATGTGGGACATGCACAAGCACAGGACAGAAGTCAGATCAATGCCCTACATCTCAAATCACATTCGTATGTAGACATTAAGACACGGAGATGAGAGAGAGAGAGAGAGAGAGAGACTTTTTGACTTGGCATTCGCAGAGCAATATCCTTGTCCCATGCGCGGCACACGACACTGCACTATGGTGCGGCCATCAAAGGCTGTGGGTTCTTGAATTTGAGAACCGTCGAGGATGCTACAACCCAACTTTCTGCTTCCTAAACCCTAAGCCCTACACCCTGAACCCTGAACCCTAACCCCTAAACCCTATAAACCCTACAGCCTAAACCCTGAACTCTAAACCCTAAACCCGATAGCTGAGCGGCCGAAGGGTCTCCTGTCTCCGACTCCCCTGAGGCACGACTGGAGCGTGCATGAAGGCCAAGCCGTGATGAAGGCAGCAGACTGCCAGTTCATGTCCTGAGTTTAAGCGTTTAAGATGTTTTGGGGTTCGGCTTTAGGGCTTAGGTCTTTTTGGGGTCAGGGACAAGGATTTTCTGGAACCTGATTACGACCCTGTTGATGCCAAATATCTTCAGCATCGTAAGATCCATATTCCATGCTACAGAGGAGCTCGATGTGAACAAGAGGTTATCTTGCACAGGATCTCAAACCCCAAAATCCCGAAAACCGCAAACCTAAATCCGAGCCCTAAGCCTTAACACAAAAAGCGAAACTCCTAAACCCCTAAGCCCTATAAGCCTAAGCCCTCTCACTGCTCCATGGCAGGAGGCAGCAGCATGGGGACTCGAGCGCTGGGATGCCTTAGAGGGCCTGGCAGATTCTTGGACGGTCGACTTCGAGCTTCAGGGGTTTGGGGGTTTTGGTGTTGAGATTTAGGGCTTAGGGTTTCGGGGTTTTTAGGGTTATAGGGTTTAGGGTTTTGGAGTTGAGATTTAGGGCTTAGGGTTTCGGGGTTTAGGGCTAAGGGGTTTAGGGTTTTGGTGTTGAGATTTGGGCCTTAATATATCAGGATCTCAAGAGTAGGTAGAGCGATGCTCTCCTACAATCCCTCTAGAATGTACCCGAAACTCTAAACCCTAACCTCTCTCTCTGTGCTGGTATATATATATATGTATATATATATATATGTTTAAGGTTCAGACCAATATACCGATATACCTTAAGATCCAGCTCCGAGTGTAAGGTCTAGTGCGGATCTAGAGCCGTATTCTTTAACAGGCTTCTCCGTGGTTCTATTGGGTCTGAGACTTGAGGGTACACCTCGAGTGTACTGCATATGAGGTCCTAGTCAGCGTGTTCGGCCCCCTCAAATCCTCAAACCGAGTGAAGTGTAGGCGGCCCCAAAACCTAAAACCCTAAACACTGCCTGGACCCCAAAAGTATGTAGAACAATAGCCTTTTTATAGGTTTTGGGCCATTATTTTACCTACCTTTGGGGTTTTAGGTAAAGACAATGAACCTCGCCTGCAAAGTCCGAGCTGCGAGAGCCCAAATCCAGGCCTAAACCCGGAACCCAACCGATCTTAGGGGTTTAGGGGTTTAGGGTTTAGGGGTTTAGGGTTTATGCTACAGCTGCACAGCTTTGATCCTACGCCTTTCGCCGTTCCTCGCGCTTATTCAGGGCTCCTCTTGACACTCAAAGCTGTAGCTGACCCCTAACCCCTAAACCCTTAACCCTAACCCCTAAACCCTAAACCCTAAACCCCCTGAAGCCCGAGGGTAGTGTAGGAGTACGGCTCGGCTAAAGGAGCCCGGAATCTGCCCCTGGGCCCCTGGGTCAAAGTACTTATAAACATAGGCTCCATAGTAGTTCCTTTTTTGTGGTCTGTATTTAGGATCCTATAAGGTCATCCCAACAGGAACTACTATGGAGCCTCTGGGTAAACTATAGTGGCCATAATGGTTACAGAATAGGTTGGGGGGGGTATTTTTGCACACTTAAAATTCAAGGACCCTCAGCAACAAAATTGGGAGTTATTCAGGCTTCTATAGCGTCCAGCTAAGCCAAGCTTATGGTTAATTAGGACCGTTTGAGAAGCAAGTAACGCAAGGTAACCAAAACCCTAAACCCTAAACCCAAATCCTAAACCATCCTAAACCCAAAAACCTAAACCCTAAACCCTGTACCACCCTAGATGGGCCCGTAGTTCTCCAAATTAGGGGCCATTTTAGGGTTCTTGAAACATGCCGTACCATTTTGGGGACCTAAAGAGGGACCCTAAGTTAGAGAACTACTCACGTGAATCAGGACAAAGTTGATGCCGGCAATCGCGCGCTGGAGTCTGGCCAGTTACACGGCTGCTAAAGGTCCAAGAGTTTGTGACATTATAGGCTAGGCTTCCCTGACGTGGCGCGGGGTTGCTTATTGCAAGTAAGTAACCCCAGATGTCCATAACGAAACCCTGCAAGTTTAGAAAGGAGCCCTATACAGATAAACATTCACCCAAACCCCTAATGTAGTGATATAGGTCCTGCTTGATTGTAAGAGTATGTCGAGAGATCAGACCTTGTGAAGTTCAGCAGCATTCGGTCGGATGCATAGGAACTAGTAACGGTTTCAGCCATTGCTGTTACAGGCAAACAATAATTAGAAGCCTTTTTGCTCCACTGCGCTTGGTACCACCTTTACAGTACCCAGAAACTAGACGAATGAATCGATTGGTTTGTCAAGACCTTTTTTGAGAATTATAGATAGCGTGTGTTATGACTCATGACAAAAGGTCTAACCATAGAGATTGCATGTGTATAAATAAATATAATACTAAAAATTACACAGATAAATAATAAACAATAAGTAAATAAATATAAATATATCTATAAATATAAATATAAACATAAATAAATAAATATATATATATATGTATATATATATATTTATATTTATTTTTTTATTTACATGCACACTGCTGTTGGGGATGCATGGTTTTGAAAATCTGGATAATCTAGACCTTATGAGCCCTAAGCCAGTGTAGGAGTCCCAGAAGAAGCCTGGAGCATGTAGAGGTTAGGTTTGCAAGCTCTTCCGCCGAACATGCAAAACTACTTAAATTGAAACCCCTAACGGCCCAAGTTGTTTGATACATTATGCTATAATGCTAAAGTCACGACAAGGAGCCCAAAGGAATTGTGCTGGTGATTATTATGGATTCCAGCTGAAAAGCAGCTGTTCCAAGGCTTTGGTGCGGAAGGGCTGCCCCTCCTCTCCCGCCTCGAAACCTAAAAGCCAGGACAAACGACAGACCCTGGTTAGCCTAGTTCCCCCAGTATTACTATTCACTGGGTTTAGGGTTTAGGGAGTTTTGCTTTTAGTCTGGGCTTCCCTGCCCTAAACCCTAAACCCCCTTTTGTGAAACCGAACAGCAGGCACAAAAGGGAGTCGTCCTTGCACTGTGTCAAGATAGAGGCCTGGCCTACACTGCTTGTAAACGAACTTTGTAGGCTTCTTAGGGGTTTCGGGTTTGAGGTTTTTTATGCTCATTCTTATGATATTCTACCCCCCTCCCCACCCCCCAGACCCTATTCTGTTGTACCTTGAGCCCACACCCTATTCTCCAAAATCCTAATACCTTTACCTTTACCGTAACCCTAAACCGTAAGCCCTAAACTGCCCTAAACCTAAACAACCTAAACCCAAAGACCCTCTAACTCTTAATAGCCCGAAACCCTGATCTAACCCTACACGCTAATCACCTACAGTGCAAGCCAGAAAGTTGGAACATCTTTATCCTCATTTCCTGAAGGCAGAATTCGGAATCCCAGCACAAGTCCTCCTTATCCCATGTTCCAACTTTCTGGTGTTCACTGTAGTACCCTGAAGCTTAAGCCCTAAACCCGACTTGGAGCTTGTAGATTCGCGTCTGGGTGTGTTGTCTTGATCTCGGTTATCGCATTCGCGGGTTTGGGGTCTAAGGTTTAGTGTATTTAGCTATTAGTTACGGGTCGGTTTAGGGTGTCAGGTTTAGGGTATTCAGCTGTATTAATTATGGCTCCTGTAGAATAGCTTCCAGCCCAGGCAAGCCTCGCGAAATAACGACAAAGATGCGTTGCGTGAGGCCAGGTGCTTGCTAGTTAACGGCCTGGGTTTTTCATATGCAACCCGGAAGAAGTAAGACCGCAAACCCTAAACCCTAAACCCTATGATTAACCCTAAACCCTGAGCCCTAAACCCTATAATTAACCCTAAAGCCTGAAAGCACGAACTGGACCCTGAAACCTTGAAGTTTCAACCCCTAAACCCTAAACCCTCAGTCAGACCCTAAACTCGTGGACCGTTGGGCTGCAGTCGGGTGTTGCTATTTGGGGCTGCATCTTACCTATACGCTCCATTATCGTTCCCTTCTTGTGGCTTATATAAACTTACGGTGACGCTTTTTAAATATGTGGAGGGCGGCCCAGGCCCAAGGATGACAGAGGTAGTGTAAATGACCTGTTTAAATCGGAAGTTTAAATGTCCACTGCCCGGCCCCCCTTCACTCCAAGCCCTCCAGCCTCCCAGCCCTCCAGCCTCCCAGCCCTCCAACCTTCTAGCCTTCCAGCTTTCCAGCCCTCCA
>CAJNJA010010710.1:0-14049 GCA_905231915.1 Symbiodinium necroappetens
CAGCGTTTAAAATTAGAATAGGGTTTGGGGGTATATTGTACTATAATTATAGTAAGGAACCCCGTGAAACCCTATTCTAATTATTAAGGTCCCTACATTAGGGTTTAGGGTTTAGGGCGTCCTGAGGCTTCTGGAAATCCTCTGGACATCTCCTAGCTGCCCAGACCCTCAAAACCCCAAACCCCATTCACAAAAACGAAGCAAACGTCGGCAATGTACGCGGGGCTCAAAAACACAGCAAAAAGATCTACAAACCGCCAAGAAACCTGAAGAAACCAGCCGGCCCGCTGGTGTGGGAGGCAATGGAGACGTCGGTGCAGGCGGATGCGGAAGTGGCTCAAGATCGAACTGCGCAGGGAGGAAACTCCGAGTCTCTCAACTTCTGTTCTGGTGCACACAGGGACACGAAGGTAGGGTTTAGGGTTCCCCCGTAAAAGGGATCTATAAGGGATCTATAAGGGAATAGGGTTTAGGGTTTAGGGGTTTAGGTATGTAGGTAGGTAGGTAGGTAGGTAGGTAGGCAGGGAGGAAGGTAGGTAGGTGGGTAGGTAGGTAGGTTGCCATGTCAATGTGTGGGTAGGCACGTTGAAACGACGAAGCGCAACATGGATAAATACATGAAACAAGTTGAGTACGTGTACATATACGCAGACATTCATTCATTCATTCGTTCGTTCGCTCACTCACTCACTCACTCACTCACTCATTCATTCATTCATTCATTTCCTTTCTTTCATTCATTCATTCATTCATTCATTCATTCATTCATGCATTCATGCATTCATGCATTCATGCATTCATGCATTCATTCATTCATTCATTCATTCATTCATTCATTCATTCATTCATTCATCCATCCATCCATCCATNNNNTCATTTCATTCATTCATTCATTCATAATTATATATATATACATACACACAATTAAAAATAAATATAGGAATAAACACATACATAAAAAATGTATGTATGCATGCATGCGCACACAGACACACACGGTAAGGTCTGCCTTCACCCCCAAAACCTGCCACCGAGGGCTCTGGAATCTCGAACTTCGCATCTTGGCGAGACCACTCCGAGTCGTAAGTCACTTCATGAAACCCTACACCTACGGTTTAGGGTTTAGGGTTCGGGGGTTTAGGGTTATGGGCTTAGATTTCAGGGCCCAGGTTTGGAGTTTAGTGTTTATAGGGTTAAGGGTTGCGGCGAAGCTTCTGGAGACTACACCAGAAAACCTAAATCCTGAACCTTAAACCCCAAACCCTTTAAGCCTTAACCATGAACCTGAAAGCCTAAATCCCTTAAGCAAGAGTCTGGAACGTTGAACCCCAAAAACAGCCGCCGATGTTGTTCGGCCAGGGTGGGACATGAGGAAGGAGGTATCGGCCAGAGTTTACAATGTTGGGGGCTCAATAGTTAGAATACGGTACGGGGTATATCGCAGTTTAAGATCTACTCCCAAGGATCTCAAAACGAATCTCTGGAAACGCTGTGTTAATCCATATTAGGATACCTTTTTTTAGCCTAAACCCCAAGCTCCAAAACCCGAAACATGCTTCGAAGGCTTTGGGTGTTTACAACTCATTGAAGACACCCTCGAAGCCCTCGTAGCAACCCGGGTAGAAACCCTCATACTAAATCTGACAGACAACCTGTCCGGGAGCCCTTAAAGGAGCCCTTAACGAAAACCCTAAAACCCTAAACCCCAAACCCCATATCCCTACACACCAAACCCCTAAACCCTAAACCCTAAACCTCGAGAACCCTAAACCCCAAAGCCCTAAACTCTAAGCCCTGAAACCCTAAACCCCAAAACCCTAAACCTCGGGAATCCTTGGCAAAAATCCTTCAACCCTAAAGCCCTAAACCCCCTAAACCCCCTAAACCCTAAACGCAAAACTCCTTCAAGGAGCAAGTTGAAGCTGCTGGGAAGGTTCCAGGAGGTCCCGGCTCGGAGAGGTTTAGGGTTAGGGTTTAGGGTGTTTAGTGTTTAGGGGGTTAGGGGGTTTAGGGTTTAGGGCGTTTAGGGTTTAGGGTTTAGGGGTTTAAGGTTTAGGGCGTTTAGGGCGTTTAGGGTTTAGGGTGTAGGGTTTAGGGGGTTTAGGGTTTAGGGTTGCGGGGGTTTAGGGTTTAGGGTTGAGGGTGTTGAGGGTTGTGGGGGTCCCTTCAAAGGGTTCCTTTAGACGGCTCTTACATAAGGGAGTTCCTAAAAGGGCTTAAGGGCATGGGCTTAGGGCTTGGCGCTCAGGGCATAGGGTTTAGGCTTCGGGTTTACGGCTCAGGCTTTAAGGCTTAGGGTTTAGCAAGAAGGGTTGGAAGGTTTTCAGGGTTCCCGGCTTTATAGGTTTAGGAGGTTTCGGGATTCGGAGTTCAGGCTGGAAGTAGCGCGCAAACCTCGAGCCTGAAGCCCTAAATGCCATGCCACCTCGCACATTTCCAAGCAAGGGCGACACAATTTGAAGGCTCTCTTGCTATGGAAAGCTGCTTGTAAAAACGGAAAGAGCCGCCAAACTCGAAGCAGCCCCAGAATGCTGCACTAGCGGAAGACTTTTAAGGAATTTCAGGTTCAGGATTGAGGGTTTACGGTATTGGTCTTGCTCCGGTTTGCAGTGTCCCTGTAATATAGGGGCCTTCAAAAATAACCTATACTGCTTTGGAAGCTCCTTTTTGCAGTTATAGTATAATTCTTGGCTGACTTCTGAACCCCTGCTAGAAGTTAAACTTTTAGCCTACTTAGTATAGTTCATGTAGAACTCCAAGAGGTTAAAGTCCTAGGAGCCAAGAAGAAGAACGCCAAGAATAGACCCCAACACCTTTTCTGATTATTAAGGCCCCTTCATGACGTGCCGGCAGAAGGCAGCATGGTCACTGAGCTCCCCAACTTGTTCCCTATGAGAAGTTTTTGAACGGCTTAGGGTTTGAGGGTTTAGGGTTTGGGCGCTAAACCCTGAACGGCGGTTGAACGGGGTAGGGTTTGAGGGTGTAGGGTAGGCATCAGGGTTTAGGGCAATCTAACCCCTAAAGCCTAAAGCCCTAAAGCCCTAAACCCCTAGACCCTACACTCTCAACCTCCGGGGCCTACGGCTTTGCAGCCCTTAGACAGCTCGCAAGACATCAAGCAAGACCCAAGCAACAAACAGGACGCACAGTTTGAACGCCTCACCCGACTTAGAGGACCATCGGACTTAGTAAGTAACTGCAGCTATAAGTACCTTAATTGGGGTAGTATATTACAATCTTGAGAAACATAGTTACCATGTCCCATGATCCTTTATTATCATAGTTGCTGAGTTGAAAAGCCAAAGAAAGTGTACACTTTCAGTTCTATAAGGGATCCTATTGTCCCAAAAAGTTTAAAATGTAGTAATTCAGCTACTAAGTTATGTAAGCCAACTGGATGTGTATCCCGAAGCGTCCGCGGCCCGCGCTTGTCCCATGCGCCCGGTGCCCTATTCACGTTCGGACTGTCTTGGGGTATGCTCTGGGTTTAGGGCTTAGGGTTTAGCGGGTTTAGGGTTTTTCGGGTTTAGGGTAGGCAGTGTCGGAAATTCATAACGAGCATGGCAAAACTACCAGACACGTGCAAGAGGCATGTTCTTTTAGAACACGCATCACTGAATTGGCCGCCAGCAGCTTCACACATTAGCGAAGATGTTGGCCAACGCGGTGAAGTTTGAGCACTCTCCTTGTTTGCTCTGCCTGAACATGACTCTCGGACTATGTGCGTACAGTGACTAGATGAGATGCAAAGGCACAACCCCTCCTGGAACCCTAAACCCGAAACCCGGCTGATAGTATTCCCTAAGCTTCCTCCTTATACTTATAGAATAATCGCTCCCCCCCAAACCCTATTATGGGCCCCAGACTAAATCCGAAAATACTCCTTCTAGTAACCCTTACAGAACCTGTTTTCATCATCATAGCCACATTGCTTAAAAGGGTCATGGGACTCGGTAACTAGGGTTATAAACACGGTAACCATACTTACAACTACTTGTAACCACAGGCAAGGTACTGAAAACCTTAATAACTAAGTCCACCCCAGACCCCTAAAAGGATCTCCCGGAAAGGTACCCTACCGAAATATGTGGATTAAGATGGGCTTCTGTTTTTTTTGTGTGTGTGTGTGCGTGGTGCTCTACACTTTTTTGGATCCTATAACGAACGGGTCTGGGAAGATTGGCGTTCAAGTTGCCAGGAGCGAGATCTATGTTGAACTCTGCTCAACCTTCGTGCACTCCTCTTTCCGGAACCGCCGCCAGAACATGGCAAGGTTGGTTTAGTTTAGGGTTTAGTGTTTAGGGTTGTGGGTGTAGGGTTCAGGGATTCGGGTTCAGGTTCAGGGTTGTGCACCTCGTTGGATTCTCTCAGGTCTTGTCAAGGCACTGCAGCTTCGGCACAGTACAGAGTGCGCTGTTTGACTGCTCATACGAGCCCAACTAAAATTTCTAATACTATTTTGGGGTTCCTTTTTAGAAGTATAGTAGAATGTACCCCCCAAAACGGTATTCTAGTCAGTTAGAAGTATAGTATAATGTACCCCTCCCCCCCAAAACGGTATTCTAACTAGTAAGGCCTCTACATTACAGCCCATCCCTTGCAGAGCTGAGGGAATGTGGGATGCCCCACCCTCGAGCCGAAGCCCAGCTCCTCCATCCTAGTAGGCTCAATTAAAGGAAACTACAGGTGTGGAGTTTAGGGTTTAGGGTTTAGGGGTTTAGGGTTTTAGGGTTTTAGGGTTTGGCTAAAGGAAACTGCAGGTTTAGGGTATATAAGGCTTCTGTAAGGCCTCTATAAGGTATATAGACCTTCTGTAAGGCTCCTATAACGGTAACCACCCACCTGGAAATGTCCTAGGTTCATGGACGTAGTAACAAGGGCTGTAAATAAGGTAACTAAACTTCTAATTACTTGCAGTCCTTGATAAGGTAGTTATGATCTTGCTTACCAAGTCCCCTGAACTTCCCTAAACCCTAAACCCTAATCCCTAAACCCCTACCAAGTCCCCTGAACTTCCAGCGCAGAGAATCTCGGGCTGGATATAACAGGAACAGAGCCGTTGTTTTAATTTTCGCCCCGTTGACGCAAGCATAGGGAGTTCCTTCTCCAACGGTTACATTCATCCTAAGTGGGCGAGGGTTCAGCAAGCCCGAAACCCTAAATCCTCAAACCCTAAACCCTTAAAGCCTAAACCCTTAAACGGGTTAAGGGTTAAGTTAAACCCTAAACCCTAAACCCCTAAACCCTTAAACCCTAAGCCACCCTAAAGCCCTAAACCCTAAACCGCCAGAACTTATTGAAGGTGAAGGTGTGAAACGACCTTAGTGTCCATCTTGCGAGTTGCGACTCGTGGTTCTAAAAAAAGCTGTTTAGGGTTTAAGGGTTAAGGGTTCAGGGTTTAGGGTGTAGGGTTCAGGGTTTAGGGTGTAGGAACCTGATGAAGCAACCCTAGCCCTATAACCCCAATATATTAGGGCTCATATTAAGAACCCTAATAACAATCTTCGAAACAACCCTAAACCCTAAAACCTGAACCCTAAGCCCTAAAACCTAAGCCCTAAACCCCTAAACCCCTACACCCCTGAACCCTAAACCACTAAACCCTAAACCCTAAACCGATACCGCACTCGCCCCAGGATACGCCCGAGAAGGAGATCTATACACCGATGGAGCTGCACACCCTGCAGACACTGTCTGAGCGGAAGGACAGGGTTTAGGGGTTTACGGGTTTAGGGGTGTAGGGTTTAGGGTTTAGGGGTTTAGGGTTTAGGGTTTAGGGGTTTAGGGTTTAGGGGTTTAGCGTTTAGGGGTGTAGGGGTTTAGGGGTTTAGGGGTTTAGGGATTTTGGAGTTTGGGGGTTCCGGGTTCAGGGTTTAGGGGTTTAGGGGTTCCGGGTTTTGGAGTTTAGGGGTTTAGGGGTTTTAGGGTTTTAGGGGATTAGGGGTTTAGGGGTTTAGGGTTTAGGGGTTTAGGGGTTCAGGGGTTTTGGAGTTTGGGGGTTTAGGGGTTTAGGGGTTTAGGTTTAGGGTTTGGCGGTTTGGGGTTTAGGGTTAGGGGTTCGTACATAGAGGCGGTCTAAGACTAAGAGCCTTTTGGGGCTTCGTCGGATTTCCACCGGGGTCTCTACATGAATTCCAGGAGAGTTCTATAGCTGAGGTTCTGTAAGATAGTTATAGTACAGCATAAAACACTCTGTAAAGGGGAAAAATATAATAACACAAGAAAATAGAACATCACAAAACAGCGTAGTACAGCGACCCTATGGTTAGGGGTTAGTGCTTTGGGTTCAGGGCTTCGGGCTAAGGGTTGGCTGCTTAGGGCTTCGGGGTTTGGCTTTAGGGTTCAACTGTCCATGGCGTTTGGGCTTTAGGGTTTGGGGTTTGGGGTTTAGGGTTTAGGGTTTAGGGTTGAAACGTCCGCATACAGGGTGTGGACTTTTTTTTTGCTTTGGGCTGAGCTTCGCGTCTGTAACTTTGGTGAACGGTCTCAATACTCAGTAAAGGAGGCTTCAGGGTTTCGGGTTCAGGGCCCCTCGACCCTAAACCCGAAACCCCAAACCCACAACCCCAAGCTCCTAAACCCTAAACCCCTAAACCCTGAACTCCTAAACCCCAAACACTGAACTCCTGCTGTAGGCTTTAGGGTTTAAGGCTCAACCCTAATTCCTCGGCGAAACCTTGTAGAGCCCTTGTGGATCTATTGTAAATGGATGCCTTCTATAGTACTATAGAACCGTCTAGAACCACCAAATCCTAAAACACCCTAAACCCTGATTCCTAAACCCTGGGTCAACTGCCCAAGGCTGCCCAGGCCCCTAGGACTGTTGCGCCGGCTTGGCTTGCCCTGGCCATACTGCAGAGGGGTTTTGTTGCCTCTCCGCCTTCGGTCGATCAGCGAGATGTCTTGCTTTGTTCCGCGACTTCCTTACTTCGCCTGCTGCGTCGGACGACTCTGAGTAGACGGCTGCTTTAAAGCGACACTTGCCTTCTCAATCGGGTTTAGGGCTTAGGGTTTACGGTAAGTCCGAGGCTCCATCCCATCAGTCCACGGTTCGTAAGAGTTCTGATTTTAAAATATTGGGCGCGCCATCAGTCCGAGGCTCCATCCCGTAGGAATAGCCGCAGGGTTTAGGGTTAAAGGCTCAGGGGATACTGTCAGGGATACTCTTAGGGATATTGTAGGGGATATGAATTATAACCCACGCATTTAAAAAATAGGGACCTGAACCCTGACCCTAAACCCTACAATGCACACCTTAAACCCCTAGACGAAACGGATCTCAGGATGGAAAAAGAGGCAGCCGCCGTCCCCGGCACCAACTGTCTTGGATTGGGGTGAAGACAACGAGTCCGTCAAGTCTGTCGAATCCCTGCATTCCTGGACTGCAGTGCCGTCTCCCCCGTCTTCTCCACACGAAGACCCGTGGGCAAAGGACTGGCAGCAGCACATGGCACGACAAGGACGTGCGGCCGAAACCCTAAACCCTTCATTAGGATTTGGGGTTTAGTCTCGGGTTCAGGCAAGCTGTTGTTGTTTTCGCAAAATACTCACAATTCCTGTAATGGCCGCACTCATCAGAAAGGAGCAAGCTGAACGCTTTTGCTGGCAGCCGTTCGAGGCGTTGGCTCGCCAGCGCCTTCCGCCTAGCACCGAGTACGGTCGTTGTCCCCGCTGCAATTTGGCAATGAGGCCGCAAACCCATATGTCATGCCTCTGCTGGACCCTGTGAGAGCATTGGCCACGTTTCGCAAAGGTGTGCAGGACAGGGTCGGCCCGGCAAGCGCCTTCAAGGACTTCTTTTGGTTGCACGCCTGACGACCGCAGAACGCGTCAAAAGAGATGCGTTTTTTCCCACAGTGCGGAACAACATGCGCCCTGCCCAGGGCGCGTGTTCATGTCAGGTTTGCGAGGCACCGACACGCTAGCTTCCTCAAAGCAGTCAACAGCATCATGTTCCCATAAGCCCTGAATATACCGGTAAAACCAGGCTTGTCGTCACTTCTAGTCCATGGATGCGGTATTCTTACCTGTCTACAACGACAACACACAACACCTGCACATCCAAATGAGTGCGGCCAAACTTTGGTGGTTGTGCTTAAACCTTGAACCCTAGACCCTAAACCTTGAACCCTAAACCCTAAACCCTGAACCCTAAACCCTGAACCCTAAACCCTGAACCCTGAACCTTGAACCCTAAACCTTAAAGAAACGTAAGCCCTGAGCCCTGAACCCTGAACCCCCAACCCTGAACCCTCCGAAAATCTCTGTCTGAGGTCGAGACAGCCAAGAGCCCGGGGCAGTTTGTGCTCACGGTCTACGTGGGGGGCCCGGCTTTTTCCCTAAACCCTTAAACCCTAAATCCTAAACCCTAAACCCGAAACTCTAAACCTTCAAGGTTTGGAGTTTAGGGCTTCGAGTTTAGGGCTTTAGGGTTATAGGGTTTACCGTTCCGGGTTTAGGGTCAACTTCGGGGTTTTCCTCCTGTAACGGATCCGTTAAGGGTTAAGGGTTTTGGGGTTTCAGGGGTTTCATAAGGGTGCAGGGTTTTTAAGGTCCAGGATTCAGGCAGGGTTCCATAACATTTCCTTCAGGGCTCTTAGAACAGCGGTGATGAGGGGTTCTATGAAGGTTTTGAGCTGCTGGGGTTTTCGAAATGGGGTGCAGGGTTCAGGGTTTTCGAAGGTCTTGTTCTACAAGAGCAATGTGCTTGTGGCGGGGAGATCCCAAAATAAGTAGACGAGGAGGAACTTGACTTTAGAGAACTCATCGGCAGTTTCCGTCTCCTGGCTTCATATGAGGTGTAGGTCAAGGTGCCCCAAGGTGCCCCGTACCCTAAAATTCGAACCCAAACCTTACACTTGAAGCCTTAAATCCTAAACCCGTAACGAGGTTTTAGGGGGTAGGGTGTTTGGGGTTTAGGGTTTAGGGTTTAGGACCCTAAGCCCGTAAACCCAAAATCCGAATCGGTTACCCTGGGCTACGGCTTAAGGCAAGATCTGGATCTGCCCGGGAACCTGGACATCGCTGCATACCCGACCTCTTTGGGTGATCTTGTGGTATGGTTTAGGGTGTAGGCTTTAGAGGTTTAGGTTTAGGGTTTTGGGTTTTTGGGTGATCTGGTGGGTTTCTTCCAGACCGCTTGGAACCTGCATCTTCGCGCAGTACAAGCAGAGGACTGTGGATGGACCTCGTCTAAGAAGCCGAAGAAGTTGTGGCAATCCCAGATCATCCATCAAAGGGTGAAAAAGGCGCACCAGGAGGATGCCGCTGCAAACTTTCTTGCTTCTACTTCACATAAAAGGCTTACGAAACCCCTCTTCTCTAGGAAGTTCTGGGCTGACAGCAAGTAGAACAGGGTTCCTCTTTTGTTATAGGTTCCATTTAAGTACTATAAGGTGTCCATGGAGGGGGTTTACAAGAGGGGCCAGGTTTTGGGACATTTTGTTTTAGTATACTTATAGGGAACCCCCTACATTAGGGTATGTTATACATGATGTGGAAACTTCAGGGAGTTATGGACGATCCTACTTGCCAGGACTCAGAAAGCTCGAACTTTAAAGCCTTCCTCGACCCGAAAAGCCTGCGCACAGTAGGCAAGACGAGAGGATGCGAACCGAGGAAGCGCTTCCACTTAACCCGCTCTCAGAGCCCTAGGCGCCTTCCAGGGGACAGCCCTGAAATGTTTGGAAAAGGCCCTAAACCCTAAACCGCTAAACCGCTAAAAACCGCTTCAAGCATCTTCGAGAGCCCACTCCCCCCGAAACTCTGAACCTGCAACCCTCAACCTTAAACCCGTACCAGTATCAGGGTTTAGGGTTTAGGGTTATAGGGCTTAGGGTTTAGGGTTGTAGGGTTTAGGGTTTAGGGTTATAGGGTTTAGGGTTTAGGGTCATAGGGTTCAGGGTTTAGGGTTTAGGGTTCAGGAAGCCTCGAGCCCGAGGGGACGAAAATCCCATGGGGTAGTTCTCTAAATTGGGGTCCCTTTTTAGGCCCCCAAGAGAAGTACGGCACCCTTATAAAAGGGACACTAAATGGGACCCTTACCTTATAGAAACCCTTATAGAAACGCTTGTAGAAACCCTTACAGAAACCCTTATAGAAATCTTAGAAACCCTGATAGAAACCCTGAGAAACCCTAAAAGGGGACCCGAATTTAGAGGGCTACCCCCCCATGGCTCATGCAAACAGTGGCCTCTCGCTCTATCCAGGCCCCGGTGCCCGACGTCCGCATCAAGGCCTCGGAGTCGAACGATAGACGTCGCAGTAATGTAGGGGCCTTAATAAGAAGAATAATAATAATAGTAGTAGTAATAATAATAATAGTAATAATAAGAATAACAACAGTAATAATAAGAATAACAACAATCAGAATAGGGTTTTGGGGGATATTATACTAGAATTATAATAAAGAGCCCCCCCAAAACCCTATTCTAATTATTGAGGCCCCTACAGAGTCGTCGTCGCAGTCGTGACTGGTGTCGTGAGGGCGGTGTAGGTAGTGTCATGTGATCTCCACGCAACTGGCATCCGACAGAAGACGTGGCAGTTGCTTTCGAAGGAGGGGGTCGGTTGTGTGGTTATACGCGGGTCTGTGTGATGTTTGAAACAGTCCTTGAGCCAGGCCACGCCAGATCTCAAAACCAAAGGCGACGGTGTGCTGCTCTTCGTGGATCTCGGACAGGGCCCGTACGCCCCCGCCACGCTTTGCAGCAGGTTGCCAGGAAGTCCTTCGAGCTTTCTGGATAATATAGGGGCGTTAATAATTACCCATACTCTTTTGGCGGTTCCGTATTATAAATATAGTAGAATATACCCCAAAGCCCTGTTCTACTTATTAAGGCTTCTACATTATCGTTCTTGCTGCCGCCGTTGCATCTAGCCTTGCCTTGCTTTTGCGCAGTAGACGGGTTAATCATGATGTTTGTGGAATCTCATGGTTGTGTTCGCTGCATACATGCCCTTGGGTTGTCTTCGTGATCAACAGCATCACAATCGTCATCACCGCTGCGAGGTCTTGAAATGGCGACTCGTAGTACCAGAATGGTAGCGCCGCCAACGACAACAACAGCCATGGTGCTGGTCGGAGTGACAAAGGTATCAGCATTGATGAAAGGCATAGACCTGCATGGAGTTGCGCAATCCCACAACCAGTGCAACTAGCAGTAATAGCAACAAGTTTGGCCAGAATTGCTGCTGTAAATCGCAAACAACGGCACTTAAGTTCCGATGTGTTAGACCCTAGGCCAATACTGGCCCTGCACGCTATCCCGAGTCGTGAAGCCCTGATCTTGCCCTGAACCCTGCAACCTAACCCTAAACCCCAAACCCTATAACCCTTTAGCCCTAGACCCTATAACCCTGAACCCCATACCCCCAAACCCTGAACCCTAGAATCCTAAACCCTAAACCCTATAATCTCAAACCCTATAGCCCCAAACCCTAAACCCTAGAATCCTAAACCCTAAGCCCTAGAATCCTAAACCCCAAGCCCTAGAATCCCAAACCCTATAGCCCCAAACCCTAAACCTTAGAATCCGAAGCCCTAAGCCCTAGAATCCTAAACCCAAAGCCCTGGAATCCCAAACCCTAAGCCGCAGAATCCCAAACCCCAAGCCCTCGAATCCCAAACCCTAAACTTTAGAATCCTAAACCCCAAGCCCTAGAATCCCAAACCCTACGCCCCCAATACCTTTGGCAGGCCCGTCCTCGGAGGGTCTGCGCTGTCCCAGGCCGGCTGTGAGCATGCTACGACGACCGACGACAGTGTCGTAAAAAAGGGGTTACTCTAAGGGTACGGTTAGGGTACTGCAAGGGGTTTAGGGTTTAAGGGTACTTGAAGGGTTACTCTATAAGCAGCACTATGAGAGTTCTAAGAGGCTTCTACCGTCAGTTTGTGGCTGTTCATGGAGGTGGTGTTGATGAAGATGATGTGACCTCCACCGACTGTAAGCATGCTCAGCAGAGCATTCGTGCTATGCAGCGATACAGTGGTCGGGGCCAAGCGCCCTGTAGGCACCCGCTGGTCTGAAGTGACGATCTGTAGCCGCGAAAGAAGAAGAAGTTGAGGATGATGGGGCGGTGGTGACCATGACTTGCATAGGAATTACCTTTCAAGAACATCGGCCCCGTCCATGTGCGACGAAGGCTTTCCCAGTGCATTCAAGGCTCTATCTGGACATTCATGGGTAGCTCATAAGTGGGGTTACAAGAAAGGCAACCTCAACCCTAAAAACTGAACCTTTAGCCCATTTTGGAGGGGACTTATAACTCCACTCATCACTACCCATGAACCTCCAAGTAGCCTGCGAAGGACCCTGGACACTTCACTGAGGTTTCGGGGTTTAGGGGCTACTTTTTTTGATTTTAGGTTTCAGGCTTTTAGGGTTTAGGGGCTTTTCTGGAAGCAGTCTGCAGACAATTGGATCCTGAGCCAGCTGAATAAAGCACACAAACTGGATTAATTCGTGGATCTTAGGGGCTTAGGGGTTTTGGGTTTAGGGTTTAGGGGTTTAGGGGTTTGGGATGAATTACTTCGTGGATCGACGGTTTCTACAATTGTTTGTTCCAAAGGGTTTCGGGGTTTAGGGGTTTAGGGGTCAGGGTTCCTTTTCAGGGATCTATAAGGGTTCTAAAAGGGGTTCTATATGGGTTTTAGGATTTTAGGGTTTAGGCTCTTCAAACAAGATGTCCTTGTTTGGGATCCGCATAACATCTATCCAATCCTAGACGGGCCTAATATAAAGGCATAGGAGAACACACCCAAAAACCCTAATCTACTCTAGCTCTTTGTGCACCCCCGCACCCCTCTGCCCCTCCGCCCTCGCGGTCGACATGGCATCCTTGATGGCGCTTATGCCCGGTGAGACCGTGGCGGTGTACTATTCAGACGATTCGGTTTGGCACGAAAGATTGCTGATCTGGAGATTCGCGGAGGGAGTCTGGTACATCCTCACGCCGGACAGGGACCTGTATGCGGAGGATTTGCGCTGCGTGTGTCAAGATTGATTTTTTACACTTCGCTGACTTAGGGCTGTCCTGCGATTACATTGGATCTTTATTTTGGTATATCATCATGACGAAGATAGACGATGCCACGAAGCACGTCCGTTGCTCAAAACTTTTTGATGAAATCAAGAAGTTTTACGAGGCCAACAACAGCGACAGTCGCTTGCCGAAACTGGTCCCTACGATGCTGAGGGCGGAGCAGAAAGGCAAACTGAAGTCGCCCAAGCTGCGTGCGAAGGGTGGTGAGACCAGATGTCTGATTCCTTGCCAGTTGCTTGTCGCGAAGAAGTTTCTGGATGCAAGTCAGCCTCAAGAGCATACGATGATTTTGGCCAGCGAACATTTGGCAGCCATGTATGCGTGCTTGAGTGGTGGAGGGGGATCCGCTTATTTATGGGCTTGGCGGACCGGGCCCGAAGCCAACGGAAGCAGTATAAAGTATCTGTTCGGGTATTTAACAATGCGCATATTTAAAAATTGTCACCGTAATGTGGGAACCTGATTAAGAAACCTTGGCCCAAAAACACCAAAATCGCAGGATTCATATATTGAACCCAAATAAGAACCCCTTAACCCTAAACCCTGAACCCTGAGCCCTAAACCCTGAACCCTGAACCCTGAGCCCTAAACCCTGAACCCTGAGCCCTAAGCCCTGAACCCTGAACCCTAAGCCCTAAGCCCTCAACCCTAAACCCTAAGCCCTAAACCCCAAGCCCTGAACCCTGAACCCCAAACCCTAAACCCTGAACCCTGAACCCCTGAAAACCTGAACCCTCAACCCCAGAGCCCCCGAGCCCCAAAAGCCAAAGCCCCCACCCCCCGGAGCCGAAGCGTCGAGCCCGGAGCTCCCAAGCCCGAAGCCCAACGCCCAGACTTCCCACTGGGGGGGATTGTAGGTTTAGGGGTTTAGGGTTTAGGGTTTAGGGGTTTAGGGTTTAGGGTTTAGGGATTAGGGTTTAGGGTTTCGGGGTTTAGGGTTTAGGGGTGAGGGTTTCGGGGTTTAGGGGTTTAGGGGTTTCGGGGTGTAGGGGTTTAGGGGTGTAG
>CAJNJA010010711.1:0-14048 GCA_905231915.1 Symbiodinium necroappetens
AACTAGCAACACCAAACCCCCCTAAAATGTAAACTAGCAACACCAGAACCCCAGGCCCGAGACTGGGAGGTTCGAAACCAAGGACAAGCAACCCGCAGTCGCAGCTTTTAGGATAGCCGAGCGTAGTGTGGCACAC
Organism: Symbiodinium necroappetens; assembly: GCA_905231915.1. NCBI lineage: Eukaryota > Dinophyceae > Suessiales > Symbiodiniaceae > Symbiodinium > Symbiodinium necroappetens. The sequence goes on from CAJNJA010010711.1 coordinate 137, forward strand.
TGCCTAGACCCTAAACCCTAAACTCTAAACCCTGTAGTATAGTTCAGTATAGTATAGTACGTATAGTCTAGTCTATTCTAGTCTAGTATAGTATAGGACAGTAAAACAAGGGATCCTGCTGGGGAGGTTCATGCCTCTTAGTAAGAACCTGGACCCCAAAGAACCTACCTTTTTTAGGCTTCCTTCTTATGATTTCCTCATATATGTCCTTAAAAAGGTAGGTTCGTTGGGTCTAGGTAGAGTTATAACTACCTTAACTGGGTTGTAGATGTGATTCAAAAGATAAGTATGGTTACCTTATTTATAACCCTAGTTACTAAGTCCCCTGAACCTTTTCAGTAACCATAAATCCCTCCCTAGATCCTAAACCCTAAACCGCCAACCAACAGCCACCACTTCAGACTCACCCCTGCAAGGCTGGGGGTTTTGGGGGTTGCCTTGAAAAAGGCACCTGAACAAATCTAAGTTAGCAATGACTAGGGCCTAGGGTGTCGGGTTCAGGGAACTTCTACATTCGAAAATTAGGAACAACTAGGGGTTTTGCAGCAGGTTTTGGTAGTTTAGGGTAGGGTTCGGGCGCATACGGCTGGCGACCTATGCTTTCGAGCCGAACGTTGGTGGATTTGCAGAGTTTACCTTGGGTTTAAGAGGCATCTGGTTCAGGGCTTAGGGTTTAGGGGTTAGGGTTTAGGGCTCAGGGTTTAGGAACGGAGCGAAGAAAGCATCCACCATCGGAAGTATTGCATATTGGGGGCTTAGGGTTTGGTGTACAAAGTCTGATGGCATCATGCTCTTTGTTTACGGCACTAAGGTTTCTCCACACGGGAAGTGCTGGTATGTGGCCTGCAACCAAACCCTAAACCATAAACCCTACACTGAGCCTAGCTAAGGTGTCTCCCAGTCGCATTGAGTCGCCCGATGTCTGGGAGGGGCCCACTGCGAGCGTCTCGGGCCCCAGTGGGACCCCACCTCCTACGAAGTCGTAGACGTATCCTGCAGCAAGCTCAATTTAATCTAGGGTTTTCGGGTTAATTACGGTGCTTCTGGGTCTGAATTTTGGGCTAGTCTAAGAGGGTTTCGCAGTCGCAGTCGTAGGGTTTAGGATGGTTTAGGGCTTTCGGGTGCAGGGGTTTCAGTCGCGGGACGTTACGCTTGTTTAGGGCCTCTGATGAAACTCGATTCCCTGCACACTACCTATAGTCTCCATTGTAGTTCCTATTTGGGGTTACCGTTTAGGATCCTTAATACAAAATTGGTTAAACCAAAAAAAAAAGGAACTACAATGGAGACTATAGGTAGGCCCTAAACCCTAAGCCCTAAACCCCCTAAACCCTAAACCCCGTAAACCCTAAACCCTAGGCCCTAAATTGAAGCCCCCGGAGCCTGCAAGTTTCAGCCCCACGACTCGGTTGAGTCTTGAGGTGGGAAGGGGGAGTGCAAAACTGATTGAGGTGACATAGGGGCCTTAATACTTAGAACCTCGAATAGTACAGCCAAACAGATAAAATATGACATGACGGAACAGTTTTACTAATTACTCCTAAATGCCATAAAACCCTTTCAAACCTTCACAAACCCCTATATAAACTCTGACAAAATCCTGCGTAAACCCTGTAAAACCCTCATCTCTGGCTTGTGTCTAACATCGGACCTGGGCATTTTGGAATCTCGGGAGCTAATATAGCGGCCTTAGAAGAAGGTTCCTTTGAAGGGTTTCTTGAAGAGCTCTTCCTCAGGGTTCGTATCAGGAATATTGTAAGGATTTTAGTGTAAGTGCTTGAATTCACTAATGTTTAAGTAGTTAGAACGAGGTGTTGCAGTATATTCTATAGTATATTGCATTCAGGACCCCTTCAGAACAATGTTTGTAATTATTCAGGCTTCTATAATGCCGAAACACTCCAAGGCTCCTTTAAGGCATCCTTTAAGAATTCCTTGTTGCGGGTGTTTACAAGGCTCTTCAGTTCTTTAAGGGGTCCTTGTCTTTTGAGAAGTCCTTGAAGGATTCCTTTTGTGGTCTACGCAGGTGCCTAACACTTACATCTCTGACATGGGAACCTCATTAAGAATCCGGGTTCTTTATATGGATCACAATCTTTTGGGGTTAGAGGGCCAGGGTTTCTTAGCCAGGTTCCTACATTACATCTCTACTTCCTGTGGCTGGACCGACATCAAAGCCCGTTGTGTAGCTTTCAACAAATACAAGTGAAGTTAAAGCCATAGTTATCGGGCCCACTTAACATCTACATTATCTAGGAATCTAGGGGGATAGACCCATGCACACGGCAAGGATTAAAACAAAAACGCACGAGTACGCGTCGGAAACCTGTACAGCTGCTTTTCCTGGAGGCCTTGGGGCTACATAGTTATTGCTACACCGAAGATGATTTTAAGGGTCCAGGGTGTAGGGTTTAGGTTTCGCAAATAAATCCTAAACCCTGAAGCCCAAATATGAAATCCTAAAGCCCTAAACCCTAAAACCCTAAAACCCTAAACCCTAAACCCTAAAACCCTAAAACCCTAAACCCTACACCCAGCCAGGAAGTCCTGGGGCACCCTGGCCAGGTGCGTTCTTCGCCGCCTGGCCCGGCGTTCCTCGGGATCGCGGAACTTGGGCGTGAAGATTCCTCAAATGTTTAGGGTTTAGGGCTTACCCATAGGCTCCTAGGTAGTTCCTTTTTGGGACTACCTTATAGGATTCTAAATATAAACCACAAAAAGGAACTACTTAGGAGCCTATGGGTATAGGGTTTTAGGGTTTAGGGTTTAGGGCTGAACCCTCTAACACTCCAGACAGCGCGACATAGGCATGAATTATGTGTACATGTAGGGCCTTACTAGCTTAAAATAGGAAACCGCTAGAGTGATTCTAAGGATTTTGTCATTTCGAACGTTTCAAGAAACTGGGGCTGGTTGCCGGTTAAGTTAGATGATTTGGAGGCTTAGAGAGGGCTCAGGATGTGAAATTTAGGGACGAATAAGATTTTGGGTTCAAGCGTTTGAGGGTATACATGCTAAACTAAACTAACAGGACATCATCAAGAATCAAAGGCGCCAATTCGCCTCATAAACTCCTACATTTCAGCCTACCAGGTATCGCGGACCCTAGAACCTTGACGATCAAAACTGACACGCTCAGCCCCCGGCCCCTCAACCCAAGTAATCTGAATCCCACAAGCGAAAGCCCTCAACCCTAAACCCGGAACGTTAAACCCTAAACCCTAAACCTAGACCCTAAACCCTGACCCTGAATACCGAAGCCCTCGAACCCAGCCAACTCGAGTTGGAAACGTTCATACCAGTTCACGCCCTAAACGTCGTGCGGTGCGCAAGGCTCGGACACAGTATGCCCTTTAAGCCCTTCTTTCTTCTTGTGCAAACTGGCCCGGGGCAAACGAACAATGTTAACTGCGAAGCTCTGCTAGTTGCAAACCCTCAACCCCTAAAGCCAAAACCCCAAGCCCTGAGGCCAAGGCCCTACCGCACCAGACCTAGAGTCAAGACTTAAAGCTTGACATCTTATGATCAAAACTGCGCGGTAGCGCCCACAACTCCCACAACCTGAAGGGGTGCTGAAGCCCTTCACCCTTCAACCTCAAATCCTCACTCAACCTTTAAATCCTAAACCCCTAGTTCCTAAACCCCAGGACCGGTAAGGTAAAAGCAAGAAAGTTGGAACATAATCACCCCCATGCCCTTAAGGTAGAGTATATAGGGGATCCCAGCTAACCATCCTTAGTCCATGTTCCGACTTTCTGGGTGTTCACTACCTAAACCCTAAAAACTATAGAACCCTAAAGCCCTACACCCTAAACCCTAAACACTATAGAACCCTATACCCTAAACCCTGAACACTATGGAACCCTAAACCCTAAACACTATAGAACCCTAAACCCTAAACCTATAGAACCCTAAACCCTAGACTCGGAACATCAAAACCTTCAACCACAGATCCCAAGCCAAGACGCTTTGGACTGGCATATTCGACGGTGCATGGGGTGAGCCTAGATGGAAATAAGGGCTTCAAGGGCTTAGGGTTCAGGGTTTAGGGTTTAGGGTTTCAATTTAGTGTTTAGGGTTTCAGGGTTTGGGGCTTTAGGGGTCCAGGGTTTAGGGCTTCAGGGCTTAGGGTTAAGGGCTTCCGGGTTTAGGGCTTCAGGGTTTAGGGTTTAGGGCTTCAGGGTTCAGGGTTTTAGTGGTCCAGGGTTTTGGGTTTAGTGGGTGAGCCTGGGCAGATGGACGTTTGAGTTGGTGCTGGGAGTTTAGGGCACTTAGGTTGGGTATTGCCCCCCACCCTGCAACAGCCTATCCTAAGGGTCAGATTAAGGGCTATATCTAATAGTTATTATCCAACTGTGGCAGTATCCGAGGTGTAGGGCGGCTCCCTGATCCTGTTTGAAAAGGATTCAGGGTTCTCAGGAGGCCCGAGGCCCGTCACTGAAGCAATGGGTTTAGGGTCATGAGTTATGGGTTTCGGGTTTAGGATGGGTTTAGGGTTATGGGTTTAAAGAGTTTAGGGTTTAGGGTTATGGGTTATGGGTTATGAGTTTAGGGTTTAGGTTTATGGGTTTAGGGTTTTTAGGGCTTTTAGGAGTTATAGGGTTTCTTCTAGAGTGCTTATACGATTGTTTCCTGCGGCCTGAATCCTAAACCTCCGCCGCCGGGACCAGCAGAACTGCCCCTCGGGCCCCATCCCCAAGACGAAAGCCTGAGCACCGAGTATGAGGGTCTTCATAGGTGTTATTCATTAGAGTCGCGCTTCGGGGCATGATACCCGAATTGTAACAAGGAGGATTCAGGCCCCCAAGGAATGTACGCATTCAGGCTCCTGCATTACACCGGTTAAGGGGTTTTAGGGTCTCCTACATCACACCCTATAGAGCCTAAATTAGAAAAGACGCCAAAACGCGGTGAGAAGCCACAACAACTCAAACAACCTGCGCTCTGCATATTCTTATCACAGAGAACACCATCAGAATGTTGGTAATTCTGCCGACCTCCGAAACCCTAAACCCTAAACCCCCTAAAGCCGAAACCCCGTACCCTAAACCCTAAACCGAAACCCCAACACCCTTGAACTGATACACCCTCCGTTTTCCGTACTCTCCCAGCGGCGTGCGGCGCTGGGAAGAGAGGTTGACTCAGCTGGCTGACTGCCGGAGGCGCCCATGGCTTCAACGAGTACTTTGGTAGTTCAAGCAGTGACAAGTATGGTTGCCTTGTTTTAAACATTACCCCCACCCTAATCACTAAGTGCCATGAACCTTTAATTAGGGTTTTTTTCTCGGGTTTAGGGCTTCGGGAATCTTGGGGTTCTAGGGCTTGTAGGGTTTAGGACTTAGGGCTTGTAGGGTTTAGGGTTTAGGGCTGTAACAGGCTTCGTGTCAATGGGCTTGACTCGGCCTTTTTGAGGTTTTATCAGGCTTTCAGGGCTTAGGGTCTTCGGGCTTTGCGCTCCAGGGTTTTAGGGTTTAGCAGTCCACAAACCCCTGAAGTAACGAGACTAGTACCTACTTGTCCACTACTTTCGGGAACTAAAGGTTCACCGTTGGGAGCATTTTGGGATGATATCAGGATTATAGTACTCCGAACAGGTTAAAGGTTACCTTACCTCCAGTGCTACTAGGAGTAGCCAACAATACTTCAAGAGAAACTCTAAACAATACTTTGTCGATTTGATGTGGAGTTAGGTTTGCTGCCGAAAAGCACCTTTGTAAACCATAACCCTCAGACCCCACAAAACCTCAATCCCACACCATGAAACTTAAAATAAAATCCTACAGTCCTGAGTTATCGACACCCTGAACCCTAGACCGCAAATGTGAAAACGAGAACCCTGCAGAAACTAGGACGGCCAACCAGTTTCGATTGGCCAAGCTGCACGCGCGATGTGTCGCAAGTAGGAGTGACACATGGTGTCGGGGAGGGGGGGGGTGGGTAGGTGTTAAAATGGGGGGAGGGTCGTCTCTTCCAAAACCCATTCCGCTCTGACTAATTATGCCTGTCGCAGGTACAGTTATGGCCACCTAACTTGGGGTTTTACTTAATTATACAGACAGTTACCTTATTTTTAACCCTAGCTGCTAAGTTCCATGGGCCTTTAGGTAGGCTTATGGCATTTGTGTGCGAAGGTCTCCATAGGAAGGTCCTGTTGAAAGCGCCACAACTCCACGAAGAACCTCTAAAGACTAGCCGGGTAGTTCTCTAAATGAGGGTCCCTTCTACCCATAGGCCCCTAAGTAGCTCCTTTTTGTGGCTTATATCTAGAATCCTGTAAGGTAATCCCAAAAAGGAATTACTTAGGGGCCTCTGGGTAGGGTCCTCTTGTATAAACAGGGCGCCGCCTTCTTTTGGGTTCCTAGACTGCCCTATAGCCCACTGGAAGCGACGAGCTGTGGTGAAGTTTACGGAAGTTCGAGGGCACTTCTAGGGCAGCTATCGGATGCAAAGCGTCAGCACACTGGAGAAAAAGCCCGAAGCTTGTTTAAGCCCCTAAACCCTAAACTCTAGCCCTCTAAAGTCTAAGGGTTTGGGGCTCATGCAGCTCATGCTCGAAAGCGTGTACAGTGTAGGGGTTGGGTTTAGGGCTTAGTGCCGAAGCCCCTAACGCTGCCCCTTACACCGCTTAACGGTCGTCGTCTTTGTCGTCCTCGCTCCCGGGCTCGCTGGATCGAGGTTTCAGCAGTCGGACAACAAAGCTTCATAAGCCATGCACCGCCCGCGTGCCCAACGCCAGTTTTCTAGGACAATCACCTGATGTGCAAGTCGACACCATGTGCAGTTGCACACACTACCTCTTCAAAAGGGACGTCGCCGGGCTCCATGAGGTTGTGGGCGATGGCCTCGTATGCGCTCTTTCGCAGCATGTGGAGCTCCTCGGCCGTGAACTCCTCCGGGGCTCGACAGTGGCATCGGGCGGTGTCGGGACAGGATGGCCCCCGTTTGCGGATTGGATCCTCACCATTCCCATACCGAGAAAGGAACGGTGCCAAGCCCTCGTTCTCATTAAATGACCGCTGATGATCCAAAATCGCCTCGCTTGTCAACTCGGGCTGTCGGAGACTAAGCAGTCTGCTTTTTACCAAATTTATCGAACTAATGTTCAAAGTAGTGCCTCAGAAATACCAAAATTCTGCCGGGTGGCGTTTGAAATTCAGCATGTAGCCGTCTGGCAACCCCGGGATCGTCCATTCCATGAGAGCGGTGTCCTCTTGATACAGAAGGCGTTGGGTACGCACAGCCCTCCAAAAAAAAAGCGATGGAAAACTGCACTTCACGACATGCACCCCTAAACCGAAGGATCATGTGAATCGTGTGACTACACCGCCTAGGGTCCGAAAGGCGTCTCCTCGAGGTGCGGTTTGAGACGCGATCCACATGGGTAGTTCTCTAAATTAGGGCCCCTTTTTTAAGTCCCCAATATAGCACAGCACCCTTATAAAAAAGGACCCAAAAACCCTAAACCTTAAACCCTAAACCCAAAAACCCTAAACCCTAACTTAGAGAACTACCCAGATGGACCTCCCAAGATGAGATTCATTGCATCCTTCCATTGAGCCTCTTGGAAGCTGGAGGTCTCGATACGTGGTTTGCCAATGTCCGGTTGCCCTAAGGGTCCATGTACCCAAATAGTATATAGTATATACTTTGGCCTTCAAGTAGTCCTTATATAGGTACTTTGGAGCCAAAGTATATACTATTTGGGTACATGGACCCTTAGGGAGTTGCCCTAGTTGAGGTCGCCCAAAACTCGCTGGTACGTCACATTGTAGGCCCGGATCTTTTCAGTGAGCTGCGGGCTTGCTCAAGCAGTCCACATGCATGTAGGTGTGTGGACATGTATTTAGTTTTCAAAACCGGCGACGTGCAATCTTGCCGGTGCCGAACAACTCCAAGTGCCCTCCGCTCTGCATTAGAATTCACATCCCTCATCGTTCAACAACCCGACATGGCAAAACAGCAGGCCGTCTTAAGGGAGTCCTTGGCACATTGCACAGGCAAGGGACCCCTGCTCCCAGCAGGTGAAGGCCACGAAGCGCGGCACCAGGAACAAGTAGGACTGCTCACTGTGCGATGTCGCTGCGGAAGGAGGTATTTTAAGTCGTAGCACTGGTATTCAATACAGTCCAGCACGCCATCGTGACAGTCAGGGCCATTTAGTGCTGGCGAGCGGCCGTGGTGTGTAGCGAGTGCGATGGACGAGCATCACGTTTCTCCATGTCCACATCTACTAGTAGCCTACAAGCACTGGAATACCAGATATCGGACTTTCTTTGCATTTTCCCGAGGTTCTGGCGTTGCAGGCATATAGGCCTCAGGCTCGGAGCTCTGAACTAGGCGCCACTTCTGGAGTGATGCTGCCGCAGACCGGCACGAGTGCACATTGGCATCCCAAAGCGTGTCACGGTGTGTAAAAATGACATGGCCACCTGGGGCGACCACCCTGCACCATTCTTTGTAGACCTTCTCAAAGAGCTGGACATATGATAAGACACCAACACAGACCACCGCAGAGAAGCTGTCGTCGGTAAATGGCAAAGGTCCCTGTGAGCCCTCTAAGTCCCAGCTTGCAAGAGAGTTGTAGAGCCTCTTTGCTTCGCAAAGTCTCAACATCTCACTGCTGACGTCCACACCGACCAGCTGTCTGAAGCCAGCTGCTGCCAGGGCCTCCCCACTCAGGCCAGTGCCACAACCTGCATCGAGCACCGGCAACGAAGCATGTGCAGCAGTGGCTTCGCAGCCCCGTAGCATCGCAGCCACCCGAGCAGGGGCGCGATAGTCCCACAGAGAAACTGTGCCATCGTAGCTGGCCGCCCATCGATCATACCTCAAACAACCATACCAAACAAAGCCAAGTATAGAAAATTTGGGACTTCATGAGCTAACCAGAACCAACAAGAACCTCTACTATCAGGAAAGGCCTCCTATTCCGAACCTTCATGTGAACATCACAGCAACCCCAATGACGATTCGCCAACTTGAAGGATCATTGGACTTAGTAACTGGGTAAACCGTACTTGTAGCCCTAAGTACCTGAGCCCATAAGCCCTCAACAACTCTGTGAAACCGACTTGACACCGGCATAACCCGACAACCCTCCATAGCCTGTTCGCCAGTTCAAATTTCCGGATCCTTGACAACCTTTAGAGTTTAGGGTTTAGGGTTTACAAAAAATGTGAAACCATTTCTAAGCCACCATAAAGCCCTCGTTGAACCCTACACGACCCCCCTACAACCGTGCAACACTCTCGTGGAGTTAGAGCCCTGTAAAGACCCTGTAAAAATGACAAAAACTCCATAGAACCCATCAGAAGATTCTATCGAACTTATATGAGCATAGACCCTAAAAACCAAAAGTCCTATACTGAATCCGCACAACCCTAAACCCTAAACCATAAGTCCTAAACGTTGGCCCCTATAGACCCTAAGCCCTAAACCCACAAACCCTAAACCCCTAAACCCTAAGCCCATACTTCTCCAAAGTCGCAGCTCCACAGCCCCGGCGCGCGTCTTCGGCGTCTGTCCGAGGCCGGGAGCGGAGGAACAGCCGGAACGTGACTCCCCTTAGGTTTCGTTTTGTTGGAGGGCCTTGGGGTTTAGAGTTTAGGGTTTAGGATTTTAAGAGTTTAGGGTTTAGGGGCTTTGGAGTTTAGGATTTGGGGGGTTTAATAGGGGTTTGTGGTTTAGGGTTTTAGAGTCTAAGAGTCTAAGGGGCATTAAGGCTTTTCGAGTTCGGGTTTCGCGCTTCGGGAATCGGTTTATAGGGCTTTAGGGTTGTAGACTTTGGAGGTTTAGAGGTTCAGGCTTTAGAGGTTTATAGGGGTTCAGGGGCTTAGGGCCGAGGGTTCAGCTGGAGCTTTCGGGTCCGCAGGGCTTTGGGTTTCGGCTTTTAGGCTTTACAGGCTTTATAGGCTTTGGGGTTTAGGGCTTTGGTTAGGGTTTCAGGCTTTAGGGTTCTAGGGTGTGTAGAGGTTTAGGTGAAGGGCTGGGGCATTTGGAGGCTAGGGTTCAGGGGTTTAGGGTTGAAGGGTCTAAGGACGGGTTTAAGGGCTTCAGGGGTTCAGGGGTTTAAGCGCTTAGGGCTTGAGGAGCTTTGTGTTTAGGGCTTAAGGCTGTCTGAGATGGCGCTAGAAGAATTTTCTGGAGATGCCTATGCAAGACATCTCCTATACAAGAGACTATCACCCAACAAAACAAACTAGAACAGTACCCAAGAGCTGTTTCGGCAAGCCCGCAAACGACGGCAGCCATGGCGGATCAACATGGGGATGCTTCGAAGGGCTTCAATGAGTTACCCTACACCCTAAACCCTTTAAGCCCTCAACCCTAAACCCTTTAAACCCTGAACCCTAGACCCTTTCAACCCTAAACCCTTTAAGCCCTAAACCCCTAAACAGTTGCTTCAAGGTGTCTCCATGGTTTTGGCCTAGGCTGGCTCTATGGCAAACTTCATGGGTTGCTATGGATTAGCACAACAAAGCAAGTTGTACAAGCTTGGGTGGGGTAAAGGCAAAGGCTTTAAGGGTTTAGGGCTTTAACATCACAGCTTAGGGATTTTGGGTCTCAGGCTCCGGGCTTTTAGGGTTTTTTTAAAGCATGATGGCTCGTTCTCCCGCAAGCAAGGTCCTGAGCCCGCCATAGGCTGGCACATACTGTTTAGGGTTTAGGGTCTAGGGTTTAGGGTGTAGGGTTTAGGGCTCTGCGTGGGGTTCATGGTCTCATTGCGACCAGCTTTACTGTGGAGAACTGAGGCTCGAGCTCGATATCTGAATACGGTTTAGGGTTTAGGGTTTAGGGTGCAGGATGTAAGTCACTCTGAAAACTCATAAAACCATACTTGGAGGTTCATGGAGCTTAAGTACCTTAACTGGAGGGTTATGACGAAGAACAAGTATAGGCTACAATACTTAGAACCCTAGCTACTACGTCTTACTTACTATGTAAGCCCCATGAACCTTTAAGTTAGGGCATTCTTCCTGAATGGGACCCTACAGTCGTCATACGAGGCCCCACCCGTAGCATCTTACTTACCCATATGTCACCCATAGTTCAATTGTAGTACAAACTCACAATACAGGGTTTAGGGTTTAAGGGTTTAGGGTCTAGGGTGCACATTGGCACATGCAGCTGTACGTCCGTATGTTCGCAAACACAAACGCAGGCATGAATCTGTGCCATGCATATTTGATTCCTGCGTCGCTTACATACCCACATACTGACTTGCATACAAACGTGGTTGCATACTTAAGCGCTGAACTGCTCGATTGCTGGCTTGCTGACTTTGTCTGTCTGTGCCATAATTATAACCGGCACCCCCCCAAATCAAATAATACCTACAGAGCCCCAAACTCTACTGAATGCTAAAGTTTAGCATTCAATAGGGTTTTGTTTTTGTTGGCTTTATCTGCTACCTTAAAGTCTTATGACACCGCAGGGATGTAGGACGCTGGGTGTGTGCGTGTGTGTGTGTGTGTCTGTCTGTGGGAGCCTTTCCTGGCTTACGGTGGCCACTTGCGGCAGGCCTCAAAACGAGAAGGTCCAGTGACGTGACAGCTTCAAGCCAAGTATAAAGTGAGAAGTACAACGCGGCCAAAACCCCACGATGTAGACTCCTGGTTGGTACGTGCCCTCCACTTTACCGGGGTTCCATTAACGATCCGATCAGTAGGGCCCTTGAGGAAATGGGGTGTATCAATCAGCAGTGTAAATTCACTCTACCCTCAGCACAGACGGTCACTAATCCATGGCCGGCATCAAGCTCACCCTGGACATGCCTTCTAAACCTGAACCCTATCAGCCCTATCAGCTTCGGGGCGGTACTTCCACCCTGGAGCTAAGGGGTGAACAGGGTTTAGGCATCGGGATCCCGTTAGGAAGGTCTGGGCGTAATAAAAGGGCCTATAATAGTTCGAACAGGGGTTTTGGGGGCTTATGATAGTAACATATTGCACCAGCACAAAAAGGGGTATCAGTACTAGTATCATTCCCACTCCTAAGTACGGATGCAGTGCTAATGTTGAGTTGCTGAAGTATTTAACCTAGAAGATGAGCAGTATACGCGAGTGAGTGTAGTTTTGGAGCACTGCCGCGTGCCGTATACAGAAGCTCTGTGTGATTTCCCCGCAAAAACTGCAACAGCTGATGGCAAACCCGCTTGCAATCATCTCAAGAATCTCAAGCCTAAGCCCCAAACCCCAAACCTCGTGGTTTAGGGTTTATGGTTTGGGGGGGGGGGGGGCCCTCCTTGAGCGGAACCGTGGTAAGCAGCCGTTTTCTGCGGACAATAAAACTGCGCGAAGGTCCCTGCACTGTTCGAGACACTCTGATAGAACCCGCAGAAACGTGCGACGGCCCTTCTCTTCGGCCCTTCTCTTAAGGAGGGCGTTAGACTTGTTGATGGCTTAGGGTTTAGGGTCCTGCATGTCTTGTCTGCTTGTGACGTTGCGCAAGGAAGTGTGGTTCTCCATGTGCTTTGGTATGGTGGAGACATAGCTGCTCAGCCTGCTCATCGAATTCGGAACGACCGTGGACTTTTAACCCCGGCCTGAGCGAGGTACCGTCGCATCATAGTCCTTGATGGGCTTTGGGGTTATGGGCTGTTCGCAGACCTGCAAGACACGGGTTGAAATATCAGGCACTCCACCTGAAACCTTGAACCACAAACCTCTAGCGCCCTTAAGCAACCCTGCCTAGACCAAAAAATGCAGTACCTCGATCATGCCTCATAAGGTATCCTTGGCAGCTTTGAATGTTTAGAGGATGTCAGCCTCAAGCCGTGAACTTTCTTTCTTTAACCACCAACCCCTAACCCTGGCCCCTGAACCTCAGGCCCCCCAAAACCCAAGAACAACCGACAGACACAAGCACACCTATAAACTCCTGCAGCCGCTGAAGACGTGGCAACGCTTGAAGGTTCTATTGAGTCTGACACCTTCTAATCCCTAAACCCTAAAGCCTAAACCCTAAACTTCGCCCCACCAACAGCCTTCGTAGTAGATCTGGGTACCCTGAAGCCGTACACCCCACCTCTCAGGGTTCCTTACTATGGCTCCTGTCCATGATTCCTTGTAAGGGGTAGGGTTTAGGGTTTTTTGTAGGACTTTTACCCCTAAACCCTAAACCCTAAATTGAGGCTACCGGCAATCCTAAAGCAGTCGAGTCCCAGGTCGATCCTGTGGTGCGATGCTCAAACTTGTGGAGCCACAGATCATGTGCAGCTTTGGGCTTCTTGTGTTGGGCGGGTTTCTGGAGATATTGCCTAAACCGAAATCCCTAAAGTCCGTAAGTCCTAAGCCCTAAGTCATAAATCCTAAACCCTAAAGCCATTGTTGAATGTTCTTACAAGATGTGGCTTAGGACTCCGGCGCTGGGCTTTAGGCATTGGAGCCTCTTTTTTGGGCTGGTGTGGTGAAAACTGCGTGTTTAGGGTTTAGGGTTTCGGAACGAGGAAGAGAAGCAGAAGGCACCATCAACCGAAGTTTAAGGAGAAGTACACAACTTGCGTCTGCAGCTTGCCTAAAGAGTTTAGGGTTTAGGGTTTAGAGTTTAGGGTTTTTAAACCCCAACCTGTAAAATCCTAAACCGATATGGGTCGAGAGCGCAATGGCAGAAACACACATATACATAAATACGCACATATCTATGTAGTCATCTCTCTCTGCTCATTTGTCTTTTGTATGAACATGTCAATATATGAATGCCTGAGGACATGACCATATGAGTTAGATGCATTATATGAGCTGCATGAGCTGTAAAATAGCTAGCTATACATACATACATACGTTACATTACATTACATTACATTACATTACATTACATTACATTACACTACATTACATTACATTACATTACATTACATTACATCACATTACATTACATTACATTAACTACATACAGACACATATACATACAT
>CAJNJA010010712.1:0-14048 GCA_905231915.1 Symbiodinium necroappetens
AGCACAGGGGACAGCTCCGCTCTCAACAATTGAACTGAACTCCAACATCCTTTGTATTGCTGCAAAACGAAAGAAGCTGGCGCCTCAGAACTCACTGGTGCTTCAGACCGATACTCCTCCTCGGCTAGGGCGGCGAACTCGGCAGCCCAGGCATCTCCACGCAAAACAGCTTCACAAATAGCCCAGAAGGTCGGGAGCCGCATTGGCTCGCCAGCTTCACTCTGCTCCAGAAAGCCAGCCCACAGCTTCTCCGCCTGAACTTCGGACACCTTCGCACCGCACGATCTGCAAAGGGCCTGGAGAAAGCCTGGCTTCTGCAAACCGCCTTGGCCTGCCGCTCTCTGAAATTCCAGGGCTCGTTGTAGCGACATGGCACTTTGCTGCAGCAGGTGCTTTTGCTGGTTGGTCTCCGTCTCCGTGGTCTCCATGGCGTTCGGGAGCTCCATTTGCTCGCCCTGAAGAACCTCTTGGCTGCGACCCTCGTCCGCTCCGGCGGGTGGTGAGGGGGTCTGCTTTGCCACAACGTCATTCGATAGGCTGACAGGATAAATCGGCAATTTGAGAGGCGCTTGTTGCAGCTGCTGCCAGGAAACATATGGCAGCAGGCAGGATTTGCTGAACCTGCGTCCCGTGTCGGCCGGGGAGAGCGACGTGGGCCTCGCGAAGATGCCATGCTCGTCCTCGCACTCGAAGTAGACCTACGCTGCTACAACGTACAGTAAGTATATTTCCTATGTACTATGGTCCTATAGGTCGCCCAACGAGTCATGAGTGATTTTGGATGATTTTGGCACCTTAGGCGATCTTGAGCTGGGGCAACAACTAACACTCAATCCTGAATTAGTCAGGGCCGAGAAGCTTTGCCCTTGACAGAGCCGTTGTTCTTGCCGGCTTTTTCGTCCAGTCTGAGGCCTATCCAGATTCCAGGAGCGAAATCCGTAGCCCCGACATATCTCACTGTGCCACAGTGCCTTGGTGCAAAATCGCCGCGGGCCTTGTCAACTCACGGTTTTGAGGGTATGATGATCAACCCAATGCCTTACGAGGAGTGTGCATTGCACTTCCCAGGCACTTTGTCCGCACGATGGTCACGCGGTCATCGATCTGAAATGCACAGGCCGTCATGTTGAAGCACTGCTCACCCGATGTCTGGAGAGGCCATGGTCGTAACAGGAAGAACAACTGAGACCTCGCTAATTTCAACCAGCGGCATAGATTGCTAATGGTACTCCGACTCCGGCTTTCTGGTTTCTGCCTTGACTTGAGGGCTCGCTGCACAGGACTTTGTGGCGAGCATAGATTGGGGTGCCTGGAGGAAGTTTTGGCACAGCCTTGTCCTGTTTGTTGAGCCGTACGTCCAGATTGCTGTGCACATGGCTTGAGCAGAGCAACTCTACAGATTCTGCCTCCACCTGGTCTCAAGGTTCTTCGGGTCAGATAGATGATTTGGGGCTCTAGCATCCTAGCGTCCGAGCGCTGCTTCCACACAGCTCTGCAAAAGCTGGCCTGAAGTTGCTCGGAACATCCTTCGACACACCGAGTGCGCGAGGAAACGAGCAGTGAGCTCGACTCGCAATACAATCATACTTCACCCATCTTGACATTTCTGCTTACAGAAGCACAATTCTCGCAACATCACCGCCGAGGAATGTGAAGTTGAATCTGCAACATCGAAGCTTACTGATTCCTGATCCTTCGCGGACTCGTTATGGGCCATCTGCTTCCAGGAGCCTCTGACCGAAAACAGGCAATAGCATACACATACCAGCTCCTCGGCCCGACGTGGCATTTTGTAAACTGTGCAGTTTCACAGGCTGCACGCCTGAACTTCCGAGCTCTACGAACATGTAAGGGGGTTTTGAGGTCCAGGCCACGCAGCATGACATTCCAGGTAAGGACCTCGACAAAGTGGCCGCCGCAGTTGGCACGGAAAAGCCTGGGCTCTTCGAGAGAGTTCATAGTTGTCACATGTTTGCACGCGTGGATGTGGAACGAAGCAACGGGTGATGAACAGACCGCACCACGCCAAGTTTGGAGCCACCTTGCGGCAACTGTCGTGTCCTAATGGAGGAAACTTCTGGTGATAGAAGTGCCGTCAACCACTTTAGATGGATGTAACTTATGATGTAACCACGAAAGGCCATATCAGCATCAGGAGTGAATGGCAATTCTTTTGGTGGCCTTCGTTCCCACAACAGTTCCGTGGTTGTGGACGCGCATGCAAGATGGTGGTACTTCCACAGGCTGACGAGAGCCGAAAGGTGAATCAGGCACAAGAGGTAAATCCCAAAGCCTGTCAACAACAGTCCAAAGCTGCAGACTGGTGCACTGTGGCTGGTGGTCGCTAATTGGGCAGCCTGCATGGAAGCACACCTTTGCGATTTCTACAATGGGCTTTTGGAAGCAGGACTTTACTCAGGCAGAGCACGTTCGACTTCTCCCGACAACCCGAGCAATCGATTGACCACACTCGCGGCTCGATGAGGGCTTGCGTGTTCCCTGTGCCTGATGTAACTTCGTCACACTATGCTTTTCAAGGCATTCAGGAGGAGCAAACCTGCTTCGTTCCTATGCTTTGTGGGAGCGAGTCCGCTACCTCGCATTGCAACAAGAGACAAGTGGCTCGACCTCTTCTGACGGCCCACCATGCACTACTCATGCTTTGCATAAATCTTGCCGATTGAGTCTCTCACCCGCAACTATTGTCGACATATTGTAGAAGCCCCTCTCATGTCAAGGTCCTCCGCATCCAACAGGGTGCCAGCGGCCGTCAGGGCTGATGCCATGAGGGCGCGGCGACGCCGTGCATGCCAGTAACTACCCAGGATGCTACACTTGGTAACGCTTTGTTCTACTGAACCACGAAGAGTGATTGAAGTAAGTGGTCTCGGTCGCACTCAGTATATGACCAGTCTGACAGGACCCCATTCGCAAAAACTCGAGGAACAAGTTTCCAGGCGAGATCAATGACATGTAGTGACTATGTAGTGGCTTATAGGTCTCGACTGCAGAGGTTGAACGATCAAGGCTCGCATGTGACTTGCACACAGGGCATGTCGGCTGGTGGCTAGTGAAGCGGCTAGTCCTCTTTGCTGGCCAGTGCTATGCGCGGGACGGCGGCAAGAACGACCCCGAAGCGACCATGCAGCTTTTGGATCAATCACGGCTACGACTAGCCCTGCCATGAGCTCAGAAGCCAACCCCTGACTCCCTGAATTATCAAAACCCATCTTCGGCATGTGGAGCTTCTTTTGTATGCAGCTCACCCGTCCGCATGGCACCACATGGAGAGCGCAAAGCGCTGGCCGTAAGTCGGGAGCCTCTGCACAACGGTACAGGTCAAGAGCAAGCAAACCCGGGACATGTCGGGACATGCTACGATGCATCATCGTGTAGCCATGGACGCATGCAGTCAGCAGTTCCGGGGAGTGAAGCCTGCATGGAGACACTCCTTCGTACCGAGATGCTTCTGTCGACTTTGAAAGCGAACGAGAATCGAGCTTGTCAACTATGGCATCCCTGCATACAGGCGCCTAATGGGCAACCTCTGTTCCCCTCTTCCCCTGTCCTCCCTTTCCCACGGCGTCTCTGACGGGCGGCACTTCGTGCGGCATGTCCGACCGAAAGAGGATGAGTGAGCCGCCCTCCTTGGATGGTCTCTTGTCTGCTCGGTGTTTCAATTGATGTTATGGAAGCCTTGTAAATTTGCAGGCAAGCTTGTATCATGACCTCAGTAACGAGGTTCTCTGGAGTCAGACTGGGGTCAGAGCTCCATGGTCATGCAAATCCAAACAAGTCTCAGGCAGCACATCCACATAGTCAGCAGGAGGAGGATCATCCTTGTGACCAAAGCTTCGGCCATGTATGCAGAGCGATTGGATCGCGAATGGTACCATGCAAAATGTCGGGGAAAATCCTAGACTGAAACCGCTTCTGCTTCCGTGCTGCCTGCTCATGTTTGCGTCTTAGTTAAGCGATAGTTCTAACTGCCACAACATCTGAGAGGCCCGACAGGAAGGGTGTCTGCAGTTACATTGAAAACGATCTTCCAATGCTGATTCGGAGAATTCTCATATTCTACACGAGCGAAGCCCTGCTCGACTAGATCCTGCCGACGTAACCAAGAGCTCCATTTTCACACTGAACTGAACACAGATCTCTACAAAGGCCACCCCCGGCAATACCGCAAAGCGAAAGACTGGCGCCTGGATTCCTTACACATTGTAAAACCTCCATATGGGTAGTTCTCTAGATTATGATCCCCTGCTAGGTCCCCAACATGACATAGTACGGCACGCTTATAAAAAGGACCGCAAAAGGGACCCTAATTTGAAGAACTACCCCCACGTGTGACAAGGAGCCCTCTCTGGCCGCACTGCATGGGCTCGGAATGAGCCGCCCAGGTTCTCCCTCCAGTCCTCCTGCAAATACCTGGGCCACTGTTCGTTGCATGCCGGAGGTCGAAGTGTTCGCTTCCGAAACTCCAAGTTCGACGCAGCCGGGTCTAAGCGTGCCAAATGGGAACGTGAAGAGGCCGTGATGCGTAAAAACCAAACAGCACAGCGGCAGGATGGCGGTGACTCGCCGCTTGTAGGCCAGGCGATGATGCTCTGGCAGATCTTCCGGGTTGTAATCTTTCTGTGGGACATAGTCCTCCGGCCCGACTTCTCGTGGTTTGGGCTCTGGGGTGTGGGCATCGGTCCTCTTATTGCTCAAACAACCTGCATCACACAACGGACACCCTCTCGACTCTGATGCGCCAGCTTCTGGTGCCATGCCAATGCAGCTGCACTGCGGTTCTTGCTAAATAGCTCCCCCCCGCCCCATGCCTCGTGCACATGGTAGGCCACACCCTCGCCATCGTAACAAGCAAGCCTTGGGATGGCAGTCGGCACACCCCGTGAATCCGGCTCGAAGAACCCCTGACTGGCGGGGATCCGAGTTAAATATCGAGCTCCACACTCCGTGCACCCCTCGCCTTTCTCAACTTCTCCACTCCCTACAGCAAAAAATAGTCCTTCGAACGAACAGCTCTCGACTCTCAACTTATCTTCGTGTCGTGCGCGTTGCTCTGTTTTCCCATGCTGTGGAGGCTCAAATCCTTGACTCATTGAGTCAAGGGTGAACGGAGCACTTACCTCTGCTCGGATCCTGTACTCAACAGATTCAACTCTCTATCAGCTTCTTTACTTCCAGTTCAATCTCACCGTGTGCAGCCGGTCTGCAAGTCTAATCCTTCCTCACACATCTGCTTCTTGTCCCCTCTCTCAACGGCCGTCCGCTTCACAAAGTTTTATCCCCATCCTTGTGCAACCGTTTGTTCCCCTCTTCCAATTTTTCTTGATCCCTTTCTCGCGCTTGCTCTTCATACTACTCGAGTCCCTTTCGAGTAGCTCGCGACACGCGCCTACGTCGCCGTCCCTTCCCCACAATCGACGTTTCGCGCGGCGTGTCTGCTTCTGGAGCTCCATGGTGGCTGAAAGCCGACATCCCGAAGTCTCACTGTCAAGCCCCCAAACCATGCTCGCTGAGGGACTGCAGCGTGCCGGGCTCCAGGGGCTGTGACCCCAGCTCATTCAAGCGGCCACAGACGCCTCGTCTAAAAACTTATGCGGGGGTGAAAAGTCGAGAGTCTCTTGTTGGAACCCAGCCAAAAGCGTTGACTGAGATTCAGCTGCATGGGTGCATAAACAGCCGGACAACAGCACAGACACCAGAGCAGCTTGGCAAGTGGAACTTCCTGCTCTTCTGCCAGCATGCTTGGGGAGGCTGCAGATCTGAGGCGAGAACTTGCCTTGCGGCAAATCAAGCCACATCACCCTGAACTAATCCAGATGGTTCCCCGCATTGTTCGGGCGTCCACGTTCCTTTGGACTGGGCCCGCGCATGTATTCGCCCTTAAACCCGCCTATACGTGTCTTTGGACTGGACTGATGCGTTCTGAACCTCCTGAAAGCTTCTCCAGACGCCCTCCAATCACTCTACAAGTCATGGCGTGGTGATGCTGATATTCCATATCATTGAATCGCGCCGCCTGTCAGGAACGCTGCTCCATAGGCCAGACCAACCAAGCCTTCCGCCTGAGTTGAGAGACAAAAAACAGAGAGCGGGAGAGACAGTAAGAGAGAGAGAGAGGGAGAGAGCGAGCGAGGAGAAGCGAGAGACAGGGGGAGTGGGGGCCTTTGAAGCAGTGTCAACTCCCGCAATCGGATCCTCTGCAGTCCGGCAGCAGCAGCTCGCTGTGGATCCAGGATGGTCAGCACTGGGAGACTGCCCAGGTATCTCCTCAACACAATCCAAAAGCATGCCTTTCTTGGAGGCTTGGAGTCCCCGCCAGCAGCTCTTGTAACCTTTTCTAAATTGCAGCTCTGTCTCTTGTACTGCTCAGTCCTGAGTGCAGCAGCATATGTTTCCTCATCTGCTTTTGCTTACATGCTGGCCATGTTGTCGAGACTGTAGAGAACCTTCGGTGTCTAGCTGGTGAATCGAAGCGCCCGACATGCGGCATAAATAGTTCTGTCTCCCATGCTTAAAGGGACCATGAAGACGAAGTGATGTAGACGGGATTAGACGGGTAGTGGCAATGTGAGATTTCCCGTGCTCACCTTGGAGGTTGAATTCCGGTTCCAAGGTGTTGTTGGTGTGACAGGTTCCACCTCCAACACATTTGGTGGATTTCGCAAAATAAGTGCAACAAAGCCTCAACTTCAACAGAATCTGAAAAAGCGAGTGGGTAAGACCCAAAACACTGATTATTGTGCACCAGGCACAATTGCGGCTCGTTCGGGTCACCTGCCCAAGAGCCGGCCAAGAAAACATACACAACTTTCAGCAGACTCCACGCCATTTCAGGACACATGCAATGAGCAGCACAACTCAACTCCCACTGCTCGGGTTACTGAGGCTTTTGCAGAACTCCTCGACAACGGAATATCTATTTCCTGAACAGTCCGCTGATCTTCGAAATTCGAAACCCCATTTACCCTGTTCAGCCGTGGAGTTATGAAATATTTAATGATCGCGGCCTGTCTATACTAGCACTACGAAGCCCTTTTCATGTCTGACCGTGAGACCCCATTTCATCGCCACGCCTGATGGCGTCAAGCGGCCCTGTCGCAGCAGGTACAAAGCATCCTCGCGCATCAGCGCCCTAAGCTCTCGGGTCTCAATCTTCTAAAGCTGTGAACTCATGGGTTGGTGAAGACTCGCCTCGAGATTAGACCAAGGCCGAGAGGCACCATATCGCCTTCGATGGCTCCACGCAGCCTCGCACGATTGAGCTTCACTTCGGGAATGTCTCTCTATTGAAAGTACCCTTTCAAAAGATTCTGTCAAACACGGTCGGTATTCGGGAGGCATGGGCCCTCCTCAACACTGGAAACTTCAGTGAGCCCATGCCAGAAATTTCTTCACGAAGAAAGATCCTCCCCTCCCCTCGCTTGAAATGGAGCGAGGTGCAGGGACAGCCCGTAGAAGCGGCTTGGCCGCTGCAGGGACTGGGCGACGCTCTCGTCGATGACCTCAGACATTGCTTTGGGCTCTGCAGGCTTTCGCTCCGCGAAACATCGCTGAGTCACAGCTGAGTCCTATCGCCCCAGTACCAAACGGAAGAATTCTAGAGGCCTCTTCAGAATGAGTCGGGCAAGCTGACCCTGACAAGGAGAGGCACCTGGGTGGCTCTGTCTCTGCCGGCAAGGAGCGCCTCAGGCCAGGCATATATGATTTCGAAGCAAATGAAGCCACTGGCAAGAAGGACAGGGGCATCACTGACATCACCAAGAGCTATGAACAGGCACACATCAGCACGGACGAAAAAGCATCGCCGGCCTTATCCTGAAAAGTAACCAAAGCTCCAAGCCTCTTCTGCATTTGCACAAGGCTTCGCTGAGGTCTGAGGGAAGGTCCTTGAGGACTGGGAAGCTTTGAAGCCATCGGAACTCGGCCTCGCCTGAAATCAAACGGCCGCGAGCTTCGATGCCTGATGTTCGCGAGACTGTCCTTCTAGGCTCCCGTCCTTGTCCACAGCTTGGTCTCAGGAGAAGGCTGCCAAAGCTTCCTCGGCTGTGGAGG
This sequence comes from Symbiodinium necroappetens, assembly GCA_905231915.1. Lineage (NCBI taxonomy): Eukaryota > Dinophyceae > Suessiales > Symbiodiniaceae > Symbiodinium > Symbiodinium necroappetens. The sequence goes on from CAJNJA010010712.1 coordinate 8,071, forward strand.
AGTGCCCCTGTAGGGCCTGTACTGGCCAGGACTTTCAAGCAAAAGCAGATTGACCAAGATGTCCAAGGAAAGCCATATGAAAACCAGTTGCGGAAGCGCAAAGCTGACCGCAGTGACCAGCAAGCCACTGAGCCAGTAGCCAGAGGCCATGGCACGAAACGCACAGGCTCAATGCCAACGAGTGCCCACTACAAGGGGAAAGGCGGTAAAGCCTCGCAAAGCTGAGGCTCAGAGTTTGGGGGTGCAGGGTGGCAGGGGGGGGGGTAACAGCTGTAACTCCTTCACTGCCAAATTACGATTGCTCATGGGCTTTTTGAGGCGTTTTTGGGGGAGGTCCATCTCAGCCGAAGGCTTGGGCGCACGAGGGCCTGCCAAATGCACATCTGCCTCGTCATCCAGCGGAGACGTCAGACGCAAACTAGAATAGTGCTTTCGTCTGGATTCAGAGGCTTCAACAGGCGGATGCTCGAATGCGCTTGTACTTGTAGCCCCTCAACGCACCGTCTGAGTCTTGCGAAGGCCTCTGGGATTGTTGCCTTGCCTTGACAGCCTAGTCTCAAGTACCCTGCTTCAGGCCCACATGCACTCCCCAATGCCGGCAGTCCTCGGGCCCAGTGCTATGGATGACAGAGCCTGGAACAGGAAGGAGCGATAGGAGAAGATCCTAACTGCCCCAAACCTGGCGTCATTCACAAACTCGTCAATACGAAGCTCCAATTGCAAGCTGGCTCAAGTGCTGCTTGAAGTGATGTTGGCTTCCGGGAATGTCGATAATTAATCAAGACTTTGCTTTCCAGGACGGGCACCTGAGTTGAGGCGCTCACACTCGGAGCCTGGTGCTGCGGTGCTTGGAGCCGGGTGCCTTGTGGGAACCAGCGAGGCTCAGGCTTGGCGAGGAACTTCAGTTTTTGGGGGTGCTGCAATCTTGCGCCTCTTTCGCTCCCTCAGTGACTCGCAGGGAGGGACCAGGTGCTTGCGAGTATTTGGCTGTGGAATGCCGCAGAAACACGGGTTTCTCAAGGTACTGCAGAGGCTGCAAAAATCAGCAAAGGTCGCTAGTTGTTGACAGTTGAACACCGGCAGAATCTATCTAACTCCACTGCCTGTACCCTGCAGTTCTCGACAGTTTCGGCGCTTGGAGACATGCTAGTGAACTGTGCAAACTACAGCACCGTCTTGAATGCTGGTTTGGACGCATAGTTTAGTTTAGTATACCATTGCATGGGGGGCCATTGATTAAAGCAGCACTCTTGCTGTTTTGTTGCTAACAGGCTGGTATGGACTTGCAGCATGACTTGCAACAAGCCCTAAATCCCAGCAGCGCCAGACCTAAACCTATAATCCCGAACCAACCAAGTTGAACCCTAAACTCCAGCCCAAACTCCGTAGTCCCATAAACCCACATGCCCTACGCAATAGACCTGAACAACTCAGCGACGGGCTCCCAAGGTGCTTTTGCATTGGGCCACAAGGCTAACCTGCCGCCCGAATTCGACCCGCTGTCCCGGGCTCAAAAATACGCGAATTGTTCATGGAGCATTGCCCGCTTAAGGGTCTTTGTCAAACGATATCAAAAGGATCCTAGTTATTTGGGTCCAGAACACATGGGTACCTTTCCAAGGGTCTTTGCAATAAGGATCCTGCTATTTTGACCTCAGTGACATGGAGTTTCTTGTCTTCTTGGTGTTGCATTCTAGCAAGACAGATGCTGCGAGAACCTCTTTCAGAGCGGGAGCTTTTCATCCATCCACGGCTGGTATGCGGCCCGCTGCAGTTGGTAGTCACCTGCTGTTTGGGCGGCCCATTGTGGTTCTCGCCCAAAGCACGAGAAATTCGCTCGTCGAGCAAATTGAACATGTCCAGTTCTGATTGCTGTAACTTCAGGGGAAGAACAGCTAACTACACACGGCATGTAGCCTAATCGAGTGCCATGTACTTCTGTGCTTTTGTCCACTTGAACGGCAGAAACAGAACTTGACATCTTATCAGGAACGTAGGAACTGGTCTGCACTTCAAGACGACGCGGGCATCTTTGGATTCTGTTTTTTATGAGAGGTGGTCGCCTCATCGCAGAAAGCGTCCGGAAGGGCATTGCACTGCCCTGAGGCCGTGGTATCCTACGTGAAAAACTGAAACAGCGAAGAGCGACTCTCTTTGAACTGTGTTACATCTATAGTGTCTGAGGTGCTACAGGCTGCAGTCCGATGCATTTCGTGGTCGTGTGTTCTGTTGTTGCGCTTGCGCTTGGAGCTGCTTCCTGAGGCACTGGATGCACCAATTGCCGAACTAGCATTGAGAGTGCGCTCTCGCGAGGTCGAGGTTCCATACCAGCCCGGTGCTGGAAAGCGTACACGAGCAATGGCCCTTCTAGGCGTCAGCAGGTGGGCCACTGCTGTGAAAATCAAGGGCTGCCTTCATAAAATCGGCTCATGGAAAGCACCTTTTGAGCATCGCGGTACATGACAGTCAAATGCCCCCCTCGCCCGATCGGCAATGGGTGGTCCACTTCCACATTCATGCAGAAAAAGAGTGAAGAACAGGACACCATAAGCACGTTTGCACCCTTTGAGAGCACTGCCCATTCGACAATTAAGTTGCTGTGCTACTGTATAGACTTTGCATCACCACCACGTCCACGATACCTGCATGCCGGTGCCGATCTGCTATGCGGACATGCCGTGACTTGGCTCTCAAATCCTGAGATGGGCTCCGTTGAAAAATCCTAACAAGTCGACGTGCCCATCACACTCCAAACAAGCCGTTCCTGCTGTGAAAGCCCAGGATGCAAGAAGCCAATGCAGCAGGTCTGCTAGCAGCCTCAACACGTTGTTCACGGTGGCACGGCGGGCAGGAGACTGGCAGAAGTGGGCATGCCAACCTAGCTATCCACAGGGCATCGTTCGGGTTTCAGGCGCTTCAGGTCTGTGGGTGTAGGCGAGGCTGCCATCTCCGCTATTCGGCACTGGCTGCTAAACGCTGGCCAATGGCAATGCCCAAGGCTGAGAGCCTTTGGAGTCGCGAGGTTGCTCAATGGAAGAACCTATAGATTTCAGGGTATGGGGCCTGCTTCACTGCCCTCTGTGGAACAACCCTTTGCATCTAGTCTACGGCACGGATTGCGGGAACCAAGTCTCCGCCCAACTCAACTGGACACGCACCGTTGGGCTTCGTCCAGGGAGAGTTGAAAATTTTGTGCTCAAGAACGCACGTTTGGGCGCTTTGCACACACACAAGTTGCCGGCTGTTGCGAAGTCATGCTGGCATTCTATGCAAGTCGATGCTGGAAATGCAATCTGGAAATCCCCTTGCTCCGGTATGGACGAATCAAGGCCTGCTAGTGAGACCTGATACATGCATGCATACAACAGAACACAATGCACGGGCTCCTACAAGTCCAATGCGAAGTCTCTTCCTTCCGAAGACATTGGGCGAGGAGTCTGAACTCGTTCAGTCTACTTGACAGATATTTTCTCGGACACACGTGGCATGCCAGTACTTCGGAGATACTACCTTCAGAAGCCGCTTCTGCCCACACCCAGCTATTGCTAAACGTAGACCTTAGGCGGTTCCGAAAGCCGCTTTGCAAGACTCGCTGCGCTCAGTGTGCAACTTGACATTAAAAGATAGTTCGGCATAGCTCCTGCGGGCAGGCCGTTGGGTATACTGAGCCAATCATCACAGAACACTATGTTTTCCTTGGCCTAAGTTGTGAGAGGGAGCTCGTCTGGCACCAGATGCCGTCAAGCGGTCATGTACCAGCTTCATATCAACTGCTTTGGGCTCGTTCGAAGTCGACCTCCGAAAACACCGATTCTATCATCGCTGAAAGCATGTGAACTGGAAGACAGATAAGACCGCAGCGGTCGAATCCCGAGATGGTTGTTGAGCTTTTGCTCCGAAACGTGGGGAAGCCTCTAACTGACTCTGACTCCGAAGCTTGTGTATCTGACTCGACCCGCAACGTCTGCCCTGCTGGGCCAAACGAATTTCCATGCAGCGACTAAAAATCAAGTCGAAGGCTCTGTGGACTTGTGACCCAATGCAGAGATATGGTGTAATAGTCGGGGTGGCAAGTGCAAGTAAAGTACCCCGTGTACGGCTTTGATGCTGCTGACACGACCCCCGTGCTTGTCACTTTCATCGTCCTCATGACTACTGCAGGCATTTGTCGCCGGGCATTATCACTGACCACAGCAACTACAAGATGAACAACCTCGTCCTTGTCGGATCTCGCAACCATTCGGCAAACCTATCTCAGGCCACCTGTCACGGTCATGCAGCTCCGGCAGGAATCTAGCTGGTTCAGACAATGCTTATAGGAATGAGAGCCCTAACGTCGGTCCAAGCACACACCCTCGCCGTCGATCCCAAACCTCCGCATCCCTACGATGTGGAGACAGTGGGTGCTGTGCAGCCATCACGCACAAGTGCCGCTCGAGTGGGCTCGTAAGGTTGACTGCCAATCGCTGGGCCATACCGGAGATGGTTTTCGACTTCGAGTATTATGGAACATGATAGTAACAAGCCGCCACTCGAGTTATTGGGCCCGATAGATGATGGATGGGAAGGCGAGTCGCATTGCCATGTGCCTATGCAGTGCACACGGAGCAGCCGCAGTCTTCCTGATGCTCAAACTCCACGACATAGAGAGGCAAGGTGGAGCCCCGGTCGTAGAGCGTGTACTCCTTGGTTTGGGCTTCAGAATTTTGGGATGCCGCTCAGAGCTTGCACGGTCGAGGGACAAGGTTTCGGCCACGAGGCGAAAGCTCCCTCGATTTAAATAATTTCATTCATTCGAGCACCGAACTTTATGAAATAATCAAAATGGCCCCTGATTTCAATTAGTTCAGTTAATCGTGGGGTTTTGCTGGATCCGAGCCAGCAAAGGAGGGATTTCAATTATTTGGGACCCGAAATAATTGAAATAATTGAATCATGCCTTATGCCTTAAGTGTCTGAAAAGACAGAAACCACCGGCTTCCAATTATTGAATTTTATAGCTGAAATCAGCCCGATTTCAATTATCTGAATTATTTGGGTCGACAAATTTTTTGAAATAATTAAAATCGGCCTGATTTCCATTAACTCAATTATTGAAATGATTGGGAAATCTTTGATCTCAACAACGAAAGCCTCGATTTCAATTATTTCAATTTTTTGGGTCGCCAAGTGTTTGAAATATCTGAAAAAATTTGAAACCTTTCATTAACTTGCTTGATAAAAAGAAAACCCCAACATTTCAACAATTGAAATACTTGGAATCAGCCCGATTTCAATTATTTCAATTATTGGGAAATCCTTGATCTCAACAACCAAAGCCCCGATTTCAATTAGTTCACTCCTATTGAAATGGCGAGGTTTTCGATTTGTTTTCCCTGCGGGAGCGGGGCGGGTTGGGGTTTGGGGGGAACGGACCGGGCGGGGGGCAGGCAATAGGCATTGCGGTTGGTGGGGGGGGGCAAGGGAGGGAGGCTACCCCCTCTTCCATGACCCGTGCTTTCCCCCTACCCATTCTCTTCCGCCAACCACCCCTTCATACCCCTTCCCTTGCCACCACCCTGCCCTTAACCGGGATATTTCTTGGGGAGAGGGAGGGCGGGGGAGCAAGGAAAGAACCTGAGCTTATGCATCTGCGCAGCCGTCATTTGAATGAACACAGCTTTGTATGCAGCAGTGTGGGCTCTGAGTGTATTGCTTGAGACGGAAGCATGCTGCAAATACAGATAGCCAGTGAAAGAGAACAGGAGAGTACGTACCACCACAAGGACTAGTGTCACAAAATTGTAACACTCATATAAGCTTAAGACCATAAGAGCCAACACATAATCTATCGGTATTTGCAGGGATTTCGATATCAGTTCGCACCAACACAAGTACAGACATGATCAGGTCTATGGCGGAGGTTGGTCCAGTGGCGGGTCTCACACACACACAGATATATATATATATGGCACCCCCCTCCTGAAACCCCACGCCTC
>CAJNJA010010713.1:0-14048 GCA_905231915.1 Symbiodinium necroappetens
TATATATATATATAGATAGATAGCCTAGACACTCGGCTCGAAACCTTGGGACCAAGAAGCTGGGTTAGAATGAAACATGCGGCCTGGCCGCTTGCAGCGATATTGCCTTCAAAAGCTAAGGCTTTTGGAGCTTCGATCAGCATGCAGTTTAGGGTTTGGGTTTAGGAATCTAGACTCTAGAAACTGTGTGGAGGTCTGAACCCTTGCCTTCGGGGTTCAGGTTGCAGGGCTTCCATGTGCATTTAGCAGGTGTATTCGTCGATGGCCGGCATGTCTTCATCGGCGAAGCCCTCAGACAGCGTTGGGGTTTGGAGGTTTGGGTTATTCAGGACTTTACTTGAACCACCCAGCATCTATTGCTTTAGGCACATATATAAAAGAGCCTCTTGTCTAAGTACCTATCTGCCCATCTATCTGTCTATCTATCTGTCTATTTATCTATCTATGTATCTACCTATCTATCTATCTGCCTATCTATCTATCTGTCTATCTATTTATCTACCTAACTATGTATCTGTCTCGCTATCTATCTATCTATCTGTCTATCTATCTAACTAACTAATGATGTATCTGTCTAGCTATCTATCTACCTATCTGGTCACACGTATGTAAAAGGCCGCGTGGGTTTTCGCAAGCAGCATAATATTCATAGTAGGATCATACTGCCCTGAACAATTGGGAGTTGTACGTTTTCTCAGCAGACCTTCTTTAGCTGCTTTCGAAAGTCGCAGTCGATCTTCAACAAACTGTAAAGGTATATGAGGACGCGGGGATTAACTCCGGCATCCTTTTTGCTGTGGATGGTCGCAGGCATGTACTGGTCAAGGGCTTGCCAAAACCGATCCACGCACTGAGTTCCAGCGAGGAGCACACCTCCACGTTTGCGCGACACTTTTCGCACAAACTCGTCAAAACTGCGGAGTTGCAAAGAAAGTTGTTGACATCAGTACGAAAGCACCCCACCCCCCCACGCCACCCCAAGCCCCCTCTTTCGGGTTTACAGCTTATTTATATGGTCCTACCGCCTGAAACGTCTCTCGCCTTTCCTCAGAAACAGCATAACCTGCAGGAAAGCGCGCGGCTTAATGCCAGCGTGTGTGGACCTATCTGTCAAACTATCTATTTATTTATTCATCTATCTATCTATCTATCTATCTATCTAACTATTCATCTATCTACCTATCTACCTATCTACCTATCTACCTATCTACCTATCTACCTATCTATCTATCTTTCTATCTATGCCTATCTATCTATCTATCTATCTGTCTATTTATTTATCTATCTATCTATCTATCTAACTAACTAACTAACTAACTATCTAACTATCTTTTCATCTGTCTTTCTATCTCTCTACCTAAGTATCTATCTATCTATCTATCTATCTATCTATCTATCTATCGGTCTGTCTATCGGTCCATCTATCTCCCTAGCTTTCGGCGCATGTACCCATCCATCTATTTGTCGTCTATCTGTTTATTTGTCTCCGTATCTGCCGGTCTATGTATGGATCTGTCTTTCAGTCTATCTGTTTTCCTTTCTATCTACTCATCTACTTACATATAATTCTATCGAACCTACCTACTTACCTCCCTACCTACCTACCTACCTACCTACCTACTTACCTACCTACCTGCCTGCCTGCCTGCCTACCTACCTACCTACCTACCTACCTACCTACCTACCTACCTACCTACCTACCTGTGGCTAGTTCTCCAAGTTAGGGTTCTTTTTCACATCCCAAGGCTAAAATTACCACCTTATGGAAAGGAACTCTGAGATGATCCCTAGTTTAGAGTAAACAGATGTAACTTTGGACCCTGAACCTTAAACCTTAAACTTCAAACCCTAATTTGAAGAGCCGCACCTTCGTCTTTCTCTTTTGCTGTCCTGAGAGCCCGAAGACCCGAAGGCGGCAACACAGTCACCCAGCGAGCTGCCAGTACCAACGGAACGGCCGTCGCCCACGGAGTTGTCGGCGCGCTTCCGGGGGTCCTATACTACCCTATAAGCACAACTGCCACCCTGGCAATGTAGGGGTAGGGGTGCAGGGGCTCAGAACTTTTGCGGGCTTTCTGGATTTCGAACGACATTCAGTGCTTTTAGCGCTAATGGTCTAGGGTGGAGAGGGGCAAGCGTTTAGGGATTGAGGGGTTGAGCGTGTTGGGTCTGATTGAGGGCAACAGGGTTTAAGGGTTGTAAGGAGTAAGGATCCAAGGATCGAGGGTAAGCTCCAGGCATTCGAGGGCTTCAGGAAAAATTCCCGGGTGTATGGGGGTTAGGGCTGTCGGGCCAAAGGGTAGATTCGTTGAGGCTTTAGTTCGCAGAAATTCGAGAGTTCATTGCCGAAAGATATCGGCGTTGAAGAGTCGCTGCATTATTCCTGGGCTCCGTAAACAGCTGACGGTTGAGAGCGATGCATCCGGTCTACGCCTTCGTGAGCAGAAGTCAGGGCTGGGGTGGGAAGCAAGACCGCTTACAACGGCTTCTAAGTTTTAGGGTTCTGGGTTCTACAACGAACTTCGTCGAAGCACTAGTTTGGGTGTACGTTGGCCTCTCAAAAACGAGTATTCTGACTGGGTGTGGACACAAGCTACCCTCGAAGTCCCTAGCTTCGACTCCAACATACGTTGAAGGGCTCCACCCTGTATATAAGAGCATCGCATAACCTAGCATTTTTTTGCACGATCGGGTGCTACATATACTGCTTTGCGATTCGGATGGGTTGAGACAACAAGCCCAGGGATTAGGGTTTAGAGGCAGCTTCAGACCCTGAGAACAAGCGGGGATCCTGTGGAACAAGCCAAAAAACGAACCCCGCGAGTGCGAACAGCAGTCAACCCGCAACCCCACAGCTCAATCTAGCACCTGCAGATTCAGCGTAGACTTTTTTGCCGGATAGTAGTGCATAAATAATCAAAGGTTTAGTCGTCTATTGTTGAAATTGAGCGGCGCCTACCAAACAAAAAGAAGGTTGTGGCAGGTTAATTACGACACATGTGAAACCCTCAAATATTAGGAGTTAGGGATCAAATCCATAAGCCCTAGATGAGCCCGAAGCGCTAAACCTTAAAAGTCCGTAAAGATCCTACCGAACCACAGGCTCTGGTAGTTTGAGATCGAGGTTCAGGATTGCGCGCCCATCTGGAGATAATTGAACCTGTAGACTACACTCGGAACTCTGAAACCCTGAACCATAAACGCCTAACCCTAAACTCTGAAGCCTGAACCCTAAACCCCGAAACCCAAAGCCCTAAGTCTAGATCGCGCTGAACCGGAAGCTTCAAGCGAGTCAAGCCATGTTTAAAGGATGCTAAAGGATTGAAGTTGCAGGGCATAGGGTTCGGGGTCACCCTAGAAACCTCATGCCCAAATGTGAACTGTCGCAGGCGCGCAGGCCAAGGGTGTCGGCGCCAGTCGTTGTCTGCATCTTACTGGTCACAAACAGAACACTGGTGGTTGAACATTCGGGTCCCTATTGTCGTACATAATTCAACATGTGCATCGAGAATAGTTTATGATGTCAGAGCCTCCGCTGCAAAGCTCGGAGTCATCGGGCTTAGCAGCTGGCGGCTTCGAGGGTTTAGGGACGTTTAGGGTGTAGGCGGGTTAGTCTTTACAATGCATTCAGGGGACTGTTGTCAGACATGTCCGCCTTTGCAGAGTTTCCCTAAGCCCCATTCTGTCCGCGTTTCGAGGTTCAGGGTCCAGAGAGAGTGAGAATCTGCCCCGGGCTTTCCTTATACTTATACCGTATAAACCGTCTTCTAGCCAGAAGTAGCCACTACTTGGGTAGCTGGGTAGCTGGGTTGTTTGTGACACTCACTTTTGGTAGGTATCGAGGACAGTATATAGTATATGGCCATTAATGGCATTGAGACCGTTAGGGGTTGTTTCTTAAGCCAAGGAGTACCCCGGAAGTTTGTTCGCAGTCACTTCGTCTTGTTTGTCTGCTGGTGTTGTGAACCTGTCTTGACTTGTTCTGCTCAGAACACAAGTTGTTATGGTGTGTGTGTGTGTGTTGGTGTGTTGGTTGTTGAAGGTTAAGGATGTAAGCCGGCGATAACTGGCCCAAAGCTTCAAGCTCCCGGATTCACGCTGTATATCCTAGCCATACAGATCCAAAGGAAGCACATCGAGAAGGGAGGGTTGAAATTTCTCAGGTTTGACGTGACGCAACCTGCACGGCTCTTGACGTATACTCCCAAGAAGACCCAAGAACACCCGTCTCGAGCAAACACACAAGACAATAGCATCTCAACACAAACTCATCAATTCCTATGAGAACGATTGAAAAGCTTTTATCCCCGAATGCCAAAGCCTAGCACAACCTCAGAACCTGATGAAGGCCCTTGTTGAAACCTGAATATCTTTCTACTAAAGCCCCATGACACACAACCCCAAAACCCAAGCCGTCTAAACACTCAGGCCCTAAAAACCCTAGACCCGGCGACCTAAATCTCAAACCCTTAACCCTGAACCCTAAATCCTATACCCTACACCCTAGCCCTAAACCCGAAACCCTGATGAAACCCTGCAACCCCAGGCAGTCGAGTCCGGCATGCTCGGCTCTTCCGTGCCTTGGTTCGATGTCGACTTGGTCAGTGTTGGGAGGGAGTGTGGCTGGTGCTTTGGGTTCTGAGTTGAGCTTAAACTCACGAAGATCATCGCTAAATTGACTTTGAGGGTGTTTATGGGACCAGGATCAAGGGTTTGGTGAGTGCAGTCTTTGGGGCTATGGCATTGGGATTTCGGGAGGTTTGGAGTTCAGGGTTTGGGTATCGCAGGGCTCATGCTTCCTCAAAGGTCTTGGGTTTTCTATGAACCAGACATGCAAGCCGAAAGCCCTGGCAGACACAAGCTCCTTCCAATACAAGAATAGTTCTGAGAGAAACCTATGTACCTGAAAGCCATGCTTCACAGAATCTGACAGTTGATATCAGCAGGAACAGATGTGGCTTCATAAGCTTGTGTTCTATTTATCTTCAGCACTCGTGTAAGATGACGCATTTGTTTATAGCTCTTGAGTCGTTGATTCATCTGCCTCTGCCTCTTCGGGCTCCAAGGCATTCGGCTCCTCAGCCATGGCATCAGGCTGGATACCTTGTCTTTGCAGGTTTTCTTTTGAGGTGGTGTAGTCTAACTCGACTTTGTGGACTGACAGGGTCCTTACACGGCCATGTTAGTCTTTGGTACTACTTTCTGCATCTCTCGTTCCGAGAAGTTGAGGGCATTGCTGCCCCCTACCATCTCGAGGGCTCTAACATGTAAGGTACGGGATCATGACCTAAGGACCGAGTAGTTTGCACACGGCGGGAACCCACAGTTGGTTTCTCAGATGGACATGAAGTCTCAGAAAGCCAGAAAACGCGATGACAGAACCACAAACATGGCGATGCAGCCCAAAGCTTACAAGCAAACCATCAGACCCGCATTCCGCTTAGTCCCAACCCCCGACAAGTCCAACACCTTGGGCTCTCAATGCTGAGCCCAAAACCCCAGCGCGCATGCCATCCAAGTCGTTGTGAAACCACTACACAGCTTCGACCAAGGAATAAGCATGAACTAGTTTAGGATCCGTCTCTTGCTTGTAGGAGACATTCCCCCACAACCTCAACCCCCTAGCCGTCAAAGTCTGAACTCTCAACTTTCGTAGGTGAGTCGCTCTCATCGAAGCTGCTAGGGTATGTACGGTTTAGTTAGATCTATGTACATACACATACATACATGCATGCATACTTACATACATGCATAATGAGACCCCTGTGTAAACAAGAAAGTTTTTTCTGGATCAAGAAACTAACCCTGCGCCTCAAAAGGCCTACTACCAAGGTCTGAATAATTAGTAGCTCCTCCCTCTGCTAGACTCTTTGCAGTTTTTGTGTAATATACTCATATACCCGATCAAAGCTTGCTTTAACTAGCAAGGCCCTATATGAACCTTCAGCTTTAGCGCCTTTTTGAGGACAGCAGCGCTCCCCTACAGAGATGCCTGTGCCGACGGATGTTCCATCACCGACCACGCCTTGCGAGGAGGAAGAAGAAGGCGGACATCCGTTTAAGGAAGGTTAACTTTGGGGCTCCTCACTCTAATTGTAGCATAGCATACCCCAAAGCCCTTTTCTAATAATTACGGCCCCTACATTAAGTCGAGGGGTTAGGGTTTCGGGGATAGAGTTTCGGGCTCAAGGTCTGGGGTGTAAGCCTTAGATCTGGGCTTAGGGGAAAGGGTATGGTGTTTCATCAGTTCAAACTCATCAGCAAGCTTAAGCCCTTCGATCGGGACCCCCGAGCCTTCTGGACCTCCAACCCTGCACCGCCTATTTCTTCCTAGGTTGCATCGCAACACGTTGCTTGAAGTAGAAGGGCATCAGGGAGCCTTAACCTTGTGAGAACAATCGGAAGGGGAAGAGCTTGGCCCCAAAGCCCTAAACCCCTAGAAACCCTAAGCCTCAAAGCCCCAAAACCCTAAACCCTAATAGCCCAAAGCCCCTAAAAGCCCCCTTCCCCGGGCAATCCTCCTCTGAGGGCAGAGGATCAAGCTTGGAAAGATTAAGAGAGCTCTTCGAATCCTCGAAAGCCAGAGGAGCGACTAAGTGCTAGCCGCTCGGTGCCGGGCAAACGAGAATGAACATGTTTCTGATGTTCGGCTCAACAGGAGAATGCAAAAATAAGCACCAAGAGAGTCCACGCGACTGTTACACCACTATGTGGAAAGATGGCCTGGTACCTTCACTGTGTCGACACCTGCTTCGGTAGGCGGCGGCATCCAAGCTGGGACCCTCTATCTTGCAGATTGGCGACTGAAAATTGAGGGAGTCCACTTTCAAACTTTCCACGCAGTCTCGGAAACCCTGGCACAAACAGTCACAATTAGACTGTGCCACTCCCGTGCTCCCTTGTTTTTGGAACCACAGCAATGCGGGCATTGCGCAAAAGGAAGGCTGTCTTGAGATGGAGTGTTTACATAAGATGCGAGTGTATCCCATTTCTGACCTTTCTCATACCCTCGTTGCCAAGTCCCCGCTATGAATCTGTAGGTCGGGATCTGGTGTCAGAGTTTAGGTCTGAAGAGCATGGTGGCATGGTGTAGGCTGTAGTATTTCGGTTTAGTCTTTTGGGGCGTGTGTTTTTGGATCCAGCCACCAAGGCCCCATATTCTACTTGTCTAGGGTGCAGGGCTTGCAAGGTCTGTAGGGATTGAGGATCATCGTGCCATCTGTGCACCAGGTGAGACGGTCACAGCACCCATGCTCACGGCGGCCGCGACCTTATGAATCATAGCACGGCGTTGCATTTTGGGCATTGCGCTTAGACGATTCGGGCTCTAGAGTCTGCAGCTTGATTTTGGTTCGGTTTTGCCTTCTCTCTCTCTCTCTCTCTCTCTCTCTCTCTCTCTCTGGCTCCTGCTTGGTCCGGATGTCACGGCACTTCGGGGGAGTTCTGAGGCGTCTACATCAACATAAGCAACCTGGCTCATGCTTTACGCAAGACTACTTGTGTTGTCCTCTCAGTTTCGGATATTCCGCCTCAGCCCTGTCAAGACCGTAATAGGGCACACCTGAGTCGCCTTCCTGATGCGGTCGTTTCGGGGTCAGTTCCGGCTCACTGGAAGACACCAGCAACGCAGGTACATCCTTTCATTGGAAAGTGCAGCACACCTACTTCGTCCCTCTAGCTCCTGACCTTGTAGACGACCTCAAACTCCCAAAGCCCGTATTCCTAGCGACCCTAAACCCATGAAGCTGTAAACTCTATCTCCTGAAACCTTGAAGCAACTTGGAACTCTAAACCGAAAGCCACTCCTTCGAAGGGCCCAAAACCATAAACCCCCTCAGCCCCTCAGCCTCAGACCCCAAACCTTGGAACCCAACTCCTAAAACTCCCGGAACCTCGAAGCTTCAACTCAAACTCTATGCCCTACGTTATACCCATACCCCGGAAGCTCGATCCTGAGCCTTCTTCCCATACAATAAAAACACTCGTAATCCACCACCCTCAACTCTAACACTAAACCCCAAACAACTGGACAAGGCCCAGACCAGCAGCATCGAGAGAACTCTGACTCACTCTCGACCCGTCACATCCATCACGCAGTCTGGAGCCCAGAAATCTGACCCTCCCTCAAGTTCCACTCTTTTGGTAGGTTTAGGATGGGTTCAGGGTTTGGGGCTTTGGACACATTTTGCCCCATCATCAGGGATTCACAACCTATTAGCCGTTAAGGTTCGGTGTAGGGGATCCAAGCACCTATGTCGCACGTGCTTTGTTTCAAAGAGGTTGCCAAAACATGAATTCTGGGGGCAGTTCATACACTGAATATAGGTACATGGACCACTACGCTTCTCCAGGGCTGGAGGGGGGAGGGTTTAGGATCAGGATCAGGTGTTTGGAGTTTAGGGGTTCAGGATTTTGAGTTTAGGGGTGTAGGTCTTTCGGGTTTATGCTTACTTTAGGAGTTCCGGGTTCCGCGGTCTTCAGGCAGGTTTTAGGTTTGAGTTCGCTCACGGGACTCCAAGCAGTCCGTCGGCAAAAAGCCGGCCCCCGGGTAGATAGTAGGGCTTAGGGTTTAGGGTTGATCGTGTATTTCCTCAATGGCTGGATTTTTGGGATTCTGGAAGTGGTCTCGGTGAGTGGAAAGCTTGTTGGGCAAGCGTGCGTAGTTCAGGTAGTTCAGGATTCTGTTAAAATTTGAGAAGTCGCCACACTGAAAGCCTAAACCCTGCCAGCCTTATAAGGTCTTAAGATGGCTGTAGCGGTTTAGGCATTATAAGGCAAGAGGGTTTGCGGTGGAGGCAATACCCATTTCCCACACCTCTTTTGAATCGAATCCCCAGCAGACTCAGCAGACCATTCTGTAGGTCATGGGTGCGAAAAGTTGAGTCATAAGCGCAAAGTTGGGGCTGCAAGTGGTCACAGCTACCCTACTTATAACGCTGAAACTCTCATCTTTCAGACTCTCGCGGCTTCAGCTACAACGTGTTGGGTAGCACGCATCCCCCTCAGCCTGTTCCTCCCCCCTCCCTCCTACCGCACACCCACTCAAAAGAGCTAACGTGGGCGTCGCTACTTTGGGGCAATATCACGCAAGAATCGGATTGGGCACCGAGTGAAAGGTGCCCCATTGCACAGGTATAGAGCAAAACATCCGCAACCTATTTCGTGCCACGACTTCTAGGGTCAATCTTACATGTAGGTAGTTGTAATGTGAGTCTTGGATGTTGTTGTTGTTGTTGTCGTTGTTGTTGTTGTTGTTTCGATAACAATGGGCATGGCAATGCTTGCTAATCCACATGATGATGATCATGGTGATGATGATGAGGCTGGTGCTGAAGATGATAAAGATGATGATGATGACAATGATGATGATGATGATGATGATGATAACGATCATGTTGCTGCCGCTGATGATGATGTTGATGATGATGATGATGGTGGTGATGGTGACCGTGACGTTGACGGTTATTCTCACAGCCTTAATCATGGCGATGGGGAGGGGGAGGGGGATGGTGTTGGTGACGGTGATGTTGATGACGAGTTTGTTGTGTCTGCTTTTCTTCTTGAGATGACCACGGTGCTGATGTTTTATGATGATGATGAAGATGGTGTTGATGCTCAACATGATATTGATCACAATCCGCCCTGTGGGTGATGGGGGAGACCAAAAAGCCGTCCTTAGCCGGGCACAAGACCACAAACACCACACCGCTTCTGGGGTGTGGGTATGCGGATGGGTGTGTGGGGGGGGGGGGGGGTTCCGAGGTTTCACCTGGGGAGGCTTTCGTTTCAGATCGTTCTGTTCAACTCTACGTGTACTGTTAGTATTCACGACTTATTGGTACGCAATCACAAGATCCTAAAGGATCAAACTTTCCATTTGGTCGCAGCCTGTTAATCGCGCACACGACATCTTTTACGGGGTTGTCGCGCCTTGCCAACACCACTTATGGTCACGGTGTGATTGCAGTGGGGGACGGCATCTGTCCAGAGCAACCTAAGCCAAAACAACGGTGTGCTTGAGAGCGAGTTTAAAGAACCCTGCAGATCCTAGCATCCACAATACTTCTGGACTCCACCAGATAGTAGGATCCCGAACAAATGGGCCGCAAACCGAGACCCTTAATATGTTTACCAGGCGGTTCGCGGCGGTGAGGTTTAGGACTTTTGACTGCAATTTCCGTCGAGGTTTCGAATAGAGCCCTGATAGCTTGGTGATATCATCAGCGTTCTTGTCAAAACAAAGTGTGTGGTCCATACAACTTGTGAGTTACTTATTTCTCTCATGTTAGGTGTGCATGCAAGTGCATTTGTCTGGTGTGCTCGGCATTGGACAGGACTGCAGGCATCATACAAATGAGAATCATTTCCGTTAAAATTCTGGCTCAAGTGCTGGCAAACCTTTACAGTGATAACTGCAAGCAAGCCGGGACCGAGCTGCGATAAGTATTCGAATGAGACAAACTGGACAGGTTCGTTTACAGCGTTGTTGTGTTTGCAGCTACGGCTGAGGGATTGAGACTGGAGTTGTGGCTTTTGTACGTTCCATCGGGGTAAAGTCCTGGGATCTTAATCTGGGGTTAACAGCGTGCTGTCCAAAACCCGCAACCCGAAAATTCTCCAACATCATGCCAATACGTTTGATGATTGTAATTCTGCTGCGGAAGAACTCTTTAATCATTAGTTCTGATGCATGTGTTTTTCGCACATACATAGGCATACAACCCCTCAACCCTAACCATGGAGCCTTAAAACATCCAACTCGTTTCTCACGATCCAGGTCAAGCTAAGTTACTGTGCCAGACGAGCCCATTGCCACAGAGCCTAAGATTAAAAGGACTTGCAGCTAATTCAGAAGATTGAATAATGAAGAGCTCATATGAATAATTCCCAATATGCAGTCTCTTGTTAGGCACAGGGTCTCAGGATTCCGTTTGGAGGGTTTCATAGCTGGTAGAACATTTGATTTGTGTTTCACCCCAAGGCCAAATGACCCAACCAATAGGTGCAAGCCGTGATTTGTCAATACAGCGCGTGCTATAGGCTAAACCCGAAGCCCATCGTGTTCCTTCCATGTATGGGTTTGGGTAACTACACTAAGGAATGCAGGGTACCACCATTTCTATTACGACAACAGTACTACTTGGGACAACGACTACTACTGCTGCTGCTAATTCTGCGACGACTAGTTTCTGGGTCACTGCTCCTTCATATTTAGGGTCAGGGGATCCCAAAAGTGTTGGAAGGAGTATAGCAAGTAGCCCGGGGCGTGAACCCCAAAAGTGTGTTGCCACAGGCATCATGCACACCCCATGCCTGAAGCGCTTCGGAGCTGAAAAGAACCCCTCTGAGCCCTATAAATACCTTAAAACCTTTGCAGGCCCCAAAACCCTAAACCTGAAACCCTAAGCCCGGAAGCGCGCTCAGGGCCTCTCCTGTTGACTTGCCGGTGCCGACCGCAAGGAGACTTTGGCAGATCTCTGAGTCGGGACATACTAAACCCCAAAGAACCTATTTTGATTTAGGGTTTAGGGGTCTGACAGAAATCACCAATACTTTAGGGTTCCGGAGTCTGATTAACTGTGAATAGAATCCTCTTGCGAATAGTGTCATCTTACACTCCCTCAACAGGTATACCATTGAATACACCAAGTATGTTAAGTATCAAGGCACTTACAAGCCCCCAAGCCTGAACCCCCCGGTTAAACCCCCCCGGTTAAACCCTATCAGAGTCCCAACGCCCCAGGAACCATCAAGCTTTAGTTCACCTCAACCAAGCTCGTAGCCCCTGAACCCACAATCCCCCTTCATCCTCCAATCCAAGCCAATATTCTCTAAACCCTGATCCAAAATCTCGAAGCCTCAATAGGACTGGAAATACTTGCCCTGAAGGTTCCCTTCTTTCTAAACGCCGAAAGCCAAAAGCCCCCCAAGCCTGGAGCTGCAAGAAACCGAGGCTTTTGCCCGCAGGAATTTGTTACACTGCACTCTATTCTAATCTGGTTTATCCTGTTCTACTGAATTCTGATACATTATGTTATGGTATGTTCGGGTATGTTATGGTATGTTATGCGTTGTTGTGATATATTAGGATATGTTAGGGTATGTTACATGTAGCTTTTTGCTGAACTTGACGTGCCGTCGAGATGCGACTGCAGGGCGTAGCCTAAGTTCATAACACCAAGGCCGCAAACCCGAAAACCCTACACCCCTGAAGCCCTGCACAAACCCTAAACCCTAAACCCCGAAACCCTAAACCCTAAACCCTAAACGGTAGCCTCGACCTGGCTCTTAGCTACAAGCAGGCCGTCCCCGACCTCCATGAATGAGGGCGACGACGAGGAGGAGGCTTGGCTCAGGGCCTCGGTTTCTACCATGGTACTATTTTACGGTTCTATAAGGATTTGGAGTTCTTTATTGGGTATGTACTACAAGGGTTCTATGATAAGGGTACGATAAGGTTTGTCTTGCGGTGGTTTCAGGGCTCTACTAATAAGCATGGCCCCAAAATCGACGAGGGGTGGTTGAGGGCAAGTTTAGGGCTTACAGCCGGGTGGGGGTGTTGAATGCTGTGGGCTTGTGTTTGGAGCTCCCTTGACACGGAATGGACGGAAGGGTTACGTCCTCCTGTTCACGGTGCGAGCTTTGGGTTTGAAACCACCCCAAACCCCATACCCGAAATGGCACCTTAATTCCACCCCGAAGCCCTTAAAGTGGCTTAGAGAATCCCCCGCCCATAGACCTTAAACCCCAAACCTCTGTGCGCGCCTTGCAAACTCCTTCTAGAAGCTGTGGCGCATCCTGCAATGGGACAAGCCCTTTTGAACCGCAAAAGCCTAAACACACAGAGCCCTACGAGAAAGGGAGAAGCCATAGCCCCACTCCAACCCTAGCTCCTGAACCATAAAAAGCGACCCTACTTTCAAGCATTTAGGTTAGAAAGACTGCAGCGGACTTCGGGCAGGCCATCGTCGGCCCTCTGCCGGATGCCGCGATGCAGCCACCAGGACAGCTGGTGTTCCGAATGGTTCCTTTCGGGGGATTCTTGGCTTAACGCATGAAGATCTGTGGTGGTTTGATCGGGCTTGGCTTGGGCTGGTTGCGAGTTGATGTAGACTTCTCATGATGAGACACCCTTTGTTTCAGGGCCTTGGCATTGGCATCCCACACGCAGCGTCATGGCAAGGGCTGAACACTCGTGGGTCTACCTCAGGGCCTCATACAGGGTTTGTGCTGGGGTTTTCCAAGGTTTCTCTCAGGTTTAGGTATTCTCCAAACACAAGGCACTGTTGGAAAGTGGGCGTTCTGTCATCTAAGGCTTCTGGTTTCCGGAAGTTTGTTCCAAACTCAGAATTGAAAGTCCAATGCTATAAGTTTCGGGCTAAATTTCATAGGGGTTTAGGGTGTTGGACAGGCTCTTTTGCAGAACACTCATCGACATAAAGTGCAAAAGGGAACATTTCCAGCTCGACATGAGTCCACCGAAGTCTTAAACCCCTATCTCCCAAAACCCTTAACCTCAACCCCCCAAAGCCCTGAGCTCTAAACGCTAAACCATCGACCCTAACACCCAAAACCGCGAAGACCTGAATTCCGGACAGCGGTTGGCGACCCGCCTCACAAAAGCACCGCTGGACAGAACCCGACGCCTTCGGCATCGTGGAGCCTGGCATCATTTTAAACGGCCTTTGAGCTGGTCGGGACAAGGTTTAGGAAAAGGTATGTAGGGTGTAGGGCGTTTAGGGTTTAGAGCCCCTGCGATTGGGAGGAGGATTTATACTTGATTCGAGGGCTATGATTATCGGATTTTAGGGACAGGGGCGTGCTGAAGGTTTGACGGGTTCCTACTGCGCATCGTTGTCCCCTGCAAGAGGGTCACTTGAAAGTACTTGTTTGGGGCATGGGAGGTGGGCTTAGGCTTTTGGGGTTTCGGGCATGGGGACTTTTGATTTCAAGATTCATGCTTCTAGCTTGAACACCAAACCATAAACTCTAAACCCTAAACGGCTTAGAGATTTTTTTTTCTTTTTTTGGGGGGGGGGGGGGGCGGG
>CAJNJA010010714.1:0-11279 GCA_905231915.1 Symbiodinium necroappetens
ACCCATAGGCTCCATAGCAATTCCTTTTTGTGCTTACCTTATAGGATCCCAAATATGGACCACAAAGAGGAACTACTATGGAGCCTACTTGGAGGTTCATGGGACTTAAAACGTAAATTATAAGTACCTTAATTGGGGTTACAAGTAATCATACGTATAGTTACCTTATTTATACCCCTATACTAAGTCCCATGAACCTTCAAGTATGGGTAGGCCCTAAACCCGAAACTTGAGGCTTGCTTCTGAAGCCACGCGTGGCTCCACAGCACTGCCGAAGTTTCCTTTCCGATCGGCGCCAGTTCCAAAATGAAGTTCGCAGCTCGTCGCTGACAGCTTATCGGCCCGGGGGTTTAGGGTTTAGGGGTTATGCGTTCAGGGGGTCAGGGGTTCGGGGTTTAGGGTTTAGGGGTTCAGGGTTGTCAGGGGATTAGGGGTTTAGCGGTTTAATTAGGGTTGAGGGTTACGCCTCTCTATTTCTGGGAAAGGTCTCCCTTTCTTGTCCCTATTACAACCCACAACCCTGCCCTAATCATACAAATGAAAGGCCCCCTAGGTGAATACGGTTAATGATATAAATCCTGCATTTCCTTAAGGACCCTAAACTATGGGAATTATGGTCTATTCCTTATTATGGGCAGTGCAGGATTTATATCAGCAACCGTAGCATCATCAGTCTTGGGCACTTCTGATTTTCTGGTCGCGCGCAACACCCAGAAATCCCTTGTTTGACGATTTAGGTCCCTATCCTAGGTAGTATTAGGGAGACCCCTTAAGGGGGACCCTTCTGAACCCTTCGTGTAGCTCTCTTAAAGGGGACCTTATTGAGAGGGTCTATATCCCCCAAAGTCCCCCCTAATCCTAACTCCCACCCTATTTGCATACTTGGAGGGTCGGGGGACTTAGTAGGTGGGTAATAACCCTAAGGGTCCATGTACCCAAATAGTATATACTTTGGCCCCAACGTACCTATATAGGGACTATTTTAAGGCCAAAGGATATGCTATTTGGGTACATGAACCCTTAGGGTAAATATCTGACCTACAAGTACGCTAAAAGGTGTCCCAACTGGGGTTATGATACTTATAAGTCTGCAAAATAAATGCTTAACGAAGTCCCCCGAGCCTCCAAGTAGGGTGTTGGCGCCCGAGACTAAGAGTCTGAACGTGTGCCTCTGATCGGATCTCAGTCTGAAGAAGTGCTCATGTTCTTTCTTAGAAGGTACCCCCCTCAACCCTATCACAGTACCTTAGACTACACAAGCCGTCGACTCTTAACCTGGACCGCGAAAGTATGTAGAGCAATAGCCCTTTTATAGGCATTAGGCCCTTATTTTTACCAAAAACCTATTCTAATTGTTAGGGCCCCTACATTAGGCTTTCGGACTCGGTTTTTGGGGATTGACCATCCCCTAAACCCTAAACCCCTAAACCCTAAACCCTAAACCCCTAAACCTCTAGGCCCTCAACCTTTAAACTTTAAACCCTAAACCCCTAAACCCTAAACCCCTAAACCTCTAAGCCTTAAACCTTTAAACCCTAAACCCCTAAACCCCCTAAACCTTTAACCCCTGAGATCCGTGGGGGTGGCTCTAAACCTTAAACCCTATAGTAAACCCCAAAACGTTGGAAACCGGATTAAGGACAAATAGTGCTGGGATTCCTTATACATTACTCTTAAGGATTGAGGCTATTGGGTTTCCAACTTTTGGGCTTCTACCCTAAACCCTAGACCCTAAACCCTCTGGCAGTCCCAAGGCCCAGTGCTGCTTTCTTGCTGCCTTCGGCGCCGCAGCCGCCGCCAAGTCTGTAGGAGGCATTGAGGATTCGCATGTAAGACTTCTACTTGGAGGGTCGGGGGACGTAGTAAGCAGTAATTTTGATAGACTTATAAGTATCATAACCCCAATTAGGACCTCTTTTAGGGGACTTGTAAGTCTACTCATAAAACCACTTACTAAGTCCCCCGACCCTCCAAGTAGGGTGTGTTTTGTTCGGGCGTGCAGGGTTGAATTTATGTTATGATTATTCAGAGTATAGTTTCCTTTTATGAGGACAGAGTTTATCTTTCGGGTTTTCGGTTCATGGTGTTTAGGTATAGGTTTTCGGGTTAGTTTCACCAACCACACAATCACGCGAACATTCGCCATTCAAACAGTTTGTCGGGATAACGCGCAGCAATAGTTGAAACAAGACAAGGGCTCCGTCCCTTTTTCCTAGAAGCTCCAGAAGAAAGCACTTTCACGAGTCGTGTATTTGGATGATTTGCGAGTTTTGCAAGTACACTTGGCTGGCCTGGGCGTATTGTACTGGGAGGGGCGGGGGACATAGTTTTAGACTTATAAGTATCATAACCCCCATTAGGACCCCTTTTAGGGTACTTATAAGTCTACGTATTAACCACTTACTAAGTCCCCCGACCCTCCAAGTAGTTGATCAGGGAGACGGTTTGGGGACAGATCGTGCCACGCTTCTGGTGGAGGGCTGAGCGTGCGCAGATCCTAATAGGTCCGCCCCCCTAGAAAAACCAAGTTTCCCACCGCCTACACGGTACCTAGACCCTAGACCCCTAAACCCCTAAATCCTAAACCTAAACCTAAACCCTTTACCCTAAACCCCTAAACCCTAAACTCTAAACCCCTAAACCCTTTAACCCAAAACGCTAACCCTAAACCTATACGGTGAGGCCTTACGGTTCGGGCTGGCAGCTAGTGGGTCTCTGTTCGAGGCTTTCAGCGATGAAGCAGTTTCCTCTGTGAAGTCGTTGGCCCCATGCGTGTAGAAATAGCCAGCTGATGACTCAACATGTGGCCCCGCGGCGCGTTGGTGTTGGACGGGGCTGGTAACACGGAAGACTTGGACGTCACCGTGACAAGACGTGATCTCCACGGCAACGAGTGGGAGGTGACCACCCTGGCGCCCCAAAGCCGCAGCATGGCAGAAATCATCACTGCCGAATGGGGCTTAAACGAACATAAGGTGGTCCACAAACCGGTTCCAGCTATGTGTACTGCAAGTGCGACAGGCAGCCTCACTGTGGGATGGTTGTAAAGTACACACCGTTGGAAGAAGATGTCCGCCGTGAGATCTGTAGCTTTCTGTAGATCCTTCCAGGGGTCTGGGAAGCTCCATGGTGCATTTCGCAGCCCAAAGAACCCCAAACCCATGAACCCAAAACCCTACATTGTACACCTTTAACCGTGAATAGTCTTGTACCTGCGAACGTCGCAGTAATTACTCTGCCCCTTTTGCTTCACGATCCCCAAGAATAGGGAGCTTTTGGCAGAATATCTGCTTCCTTCCTAACACAGTACCTTTGTGTCGATGTATAAATATAGTGTAAACTACTGTGCAGGGCTGCTCTAAACCTTTTTCCCTAAGCCCTACGCTGATTGATCCCAAGCCCCATCGCCCAACACCTGAAAGCCTAAATGCCAAAGCTCCATGTGGCTGTGGGCTTTACTGCGACTCAGTTTTAGTGTGCTTTACCGCTTCATCAGGTCACCTTCGTGCATCCCTCTCAAACGATGCAAATGCGCCGCAGCAGGTTCATCCAAATCCTGCACAAGTGTCGCATCTACTACTGTTGATAATGTATAAATCCTGCATTACCTTAAGGGCCCTAAACTATGGGAAATATGGTGTATTCCTTCTGAAGGGTAAGGCAGGATTTACATCATCAACTGTGGGGGTTTAGGCTTTAGGCCTTTCTATTTCATGCTCAAGAGTTTCAGCTTCAGGGGTTTCTGGGCGTGAGGCTGGGAGCTAGGGACGAACAGGCACCCAGACCCCCGGGGGGATCTAGAAAGTAGATCCCTTAATTTGGGACCATAATTACTAAAGAGTACTAGTACTTTGTAGGACCCCCCTTAAGGGATCTATTTTTTGGATCCTCCCGGGGCATGTGTCGCCTCACCCAAACCTCTAGCCAAGTCAAATCTTCAAGCCGTTATGGTATAAGGAGCCCCACCCGAACCCCAACCCGAACCTTGCCCCCCCCCCCGCCTGCAGAGTAAAACATGAAGCAATGCCGAAGCCGAACACGAATCTCCACCAACCCCCCATGCCCATCCCCCTTCGCAAAAAAACATACGCTTCCAACGAACCTCGCAAACCCCTCCTCTCCCACCGAACACTGGGTTGCTGTTAAGGATCTGACGCTACCATGATGCAGATAGATCGTTTACACCAGGGTTTCCTTGTTACCGTGACTTAATGCAAGTTTCGCAACAACAACCCAGACAGTGTCGAAGCCCGAACCCCTACAGAGCCTCCAAGCCTCCGGGTCTCGGAACTTTTAGGCTCGGACAGGTTTATCTTCGAAAGCTCCTTAAACCCGAGAGAATCGAAACCCTCAGACTTAGCTATACTGGCGCGTCAAGCTGCGGGTATTTGCGAGAGTCCGCCAACAGAGCAAAGGGGGCCACGCGGGAGACATGCTCACCATGGGCCTGCAAGCAGAGCTGCACCCCTTAAACCCTAAGCCACAAGGAGCAATGCGGCAACTGTTCGTTCGGTCGGCGCCACGAGCCAGAGAACCGGCAACAGGCGACTCCCCGCCCGGACACTACCGGCTTCTCTGGCAACCCCAAAACGCAGCTATGGACGATACAACCCATGGATGTGGACGATGGCGAGCTGCTCCACCTCACCAGACGACAGGGACAGGGAGACCCGCCAGACCAAGACCCCCGGAAGGATCCACAAAGTAGAACCCCTAATTTGGGACCCTATACTACTAAAGGCTCTTTATAGGAACCCCCCATAAAGGGATCTACTTTTTGGATCTTCCCGGGGGTCTGGGCAAGAGCCCGAGCTGGCAAAGCTCAACATGGACATGCACGCGGCAGCGACCATACGGAAACTACGCCAGAGAGTCCCACTGTTTTATTTGGGGCTCCAAATAGCCCAAAGTAGGTACTATTTACAGACTTTAGACAACTCCCTAAACCCTAAACCCTAAACCCAAAGTAGGTACTATTTGTATACTTGGAGCCCTAGGGTTTCCCAAAACCCAGAAGCCTAGAGTCCAAAAGCCCCGGAGCCGCTAAACACGAAATACAAGCTTCGCTTCAAGAGCCCAAGTGACTAAGACTCCTCTACTCCGCAAAATGCTGACAGTTTAGGGTTTAGGGAAAGCTACTATCCCAAAACAAGTACCTAAGCCTTATGTTACTTATGGCTTTCCAGGACCCGTAAATCCTACGGAACGCTATGAAACCCCAAAATACGAACCTACAGTGCTACGGTGCTAGAAAACCCAAACACCTCATTGGTTGGTCCTCTGGACCCTTAAGGCCAAAACCCTAAACATGTGCCCTGACGGCCTGAACCGTAAACCCCAAAACCCTAAACCCTAAAACCCTAAACCCTCAAACCCTATGACGGCTTCTAAAGCCCCATAAAT
This sequence comes from Symbiodinium necroappetens, assembly GCA_905231915.1. Lineage (NCBI taxonomy): Eukaryota > Dinophyceae > Suessiales > Symbiodiniaceae > Symbiodinium > Symbiodinium necroappetens. The sequence continues at coordinate 5,404 of CAJNJA010010714.1, forward strand.
GAGAAATCGTGTTGACACCCCAAATCACGGTTGAAAAGCGTATATACCCTATAACAACCCCCAATAATAGTCCCTAATCAAAGGGCTTTGAAGCTGTCTTCCTAGACCCGAAACGCCTGAACCCCTTAACCCTAACCCCTACATCCCTAAACGCTACATCCCTAAACCCTAATCCCCTAAACCCTTCACATCCTTGAACCCTAAACCCTAAGCTCCCCAAACCCCAGCTCCTACACCCTGAGAGGCGTTGCTCGGTCTTGTTGCGGCCGCAGCCCACGCGAAGAGCGACTCTCCAGAATTCGAATCTTGGCTGCATCCATGGACAAGTTTAGTGCTTTTGCGGAATCTTGTTTTGCTGTTCGTTATGGTAAAACTCCAAAGGCTTTGTATAAACAAAAAGTAAGAGTGCTTAAGCAGAGCGGATCGGAAGAAGGGTTCCTTTAAGGGTACTATAGGGCATGGGGGTTTAGAATTTAGGAACCAGGGTTCCGTCTAGGGTGTTCTAGTGGTTGGGGGGGGATATAGCGAGAGATTTAGGAATAAGGGTTCCTTTTACGGGGTCTCCTGCGCTTGAGCGGTTTAAGGTTTAATTTGGGAGTTAGGAATATGAGTTCCTTTAACTATAATTGGGCCGTTAAGGGTACTATAAGGGTTGGGCGGAGTGTAGGATTTAACTAGGGAAATAGTAATTCGGATTCCTTTAAGGGTACTACCGGGCTTAGGCGGTTTAGAGTTTAAATTTGGATTTGAGGAAAATGGGTTTGAAGCGATTAAGGGTAATATGAAGGTTAGGGGGCTTAGGATTTAGTTAGCGATTTAGGAACAAGGGGTCCTTTGAGGGTACTAAACTGGGCTTGGGCCGTTTACGGTTTAATCATGGATCCAGGCCTTTGGTTTTCTTGAAGCCGTTAAGGGTACTACAAGGAGCGTAGGAATAATTAGGGCTTTCGGAAAATAGGTTCCTTTCGGGATACTATAGGGCTTTGGATTTAAGCAGGGGTTTAGGCATAAGAGTACCTTTTAAGGATACTGCAGGGCTTTGGGGTTCAGAGTTTAATTCGGGGTACTACAGGGCTTAGTAGGGGTTTAGGAACGGGGGTTCTTTGAAGGCTATCGTGGGGTTTGCGGCGTTGATGAGAGAGGATTGAACTGGGGGTTAGGATTGGTTCATTACTGGAATACATGGCTAGTTTTCTAAATTAGGGTCCCTTTTAGCGTCCTTTTTACAAGGGTGCCGTACTATACTGGGGACCTAAAAAGGGGATCCTAATTTAGAGAACTACCCAGATTATGCCAGAACATGACCCAATACCTTTGGCGTGCACCATTTGATGAAGCGTCCAACACGGATCTTTAACAGGTTCCTGGGGCGGATTCCTTTGCGCAAGGGCTCTGTACGTGTGTAGTACTACTAGTTTTCGGCCAAAGGGTTTAGTGCATGGTTTCTCTCTCTCTCTCTCTCTCTCTCTCTCTTGCTAGCACCGTCTACATAAGGGGTTTGAGATTATCGCCAAGGTTTTAGTGTTTGGGGTGGGTGGGTGGTTGTCTTCAAGGGTTCGTTTAGGTCTAGGTTGATAGTGCCTTGCTTGCCATGCCGAAAATGATCCAAGATCCAAAAAGATAGAACGCCTGGACAAAGGCTTCTCTCCGAAGCCATGTCATCGTAGTTCTACTTATAATTCTAGATTCCTTCTCTAGGGGAGTCTTGGAAGTGCCTTGGAATTGCTCTGCAAAGGTTTTCAACGGGTTTCATGGCGGGCGTGCAGGCTCTTAACGCTACCCTAAACCCTAAGCCCTTAAGTACAATCCAGCTCCGGAGTAGAAGGTAGTGGGTTCAACGTTAGGACTTGCTAGTCTGGTTTCTCTAAGCATCCCCTATGTGCACCCAGACCCCCCGACAAGGTCTCCAACAGACGATCCCTACTATCTCAAGCCATCTGGGGGAATGAGTTGTTCAGATCCTGTAAACCTCTCAAGCGTCTGAGTGGATGCCTACCTGGAAGGTCGGGGGACATACCGGCATCATGACCCCAATTAGGACCCCAATTGCGGTACTTAAAATTCTGCTTCTAACCTACTTTCTAAGTCCCTAAACCCTAACCGTCCCCTCCTAGATTGAGGGCTGACCTCCCCTCCTGACAGGACATCTCCTCCCTGGCGACGTTGGCACAGTCCCTCTCCAAGACAGGCTGGTGGTTGTGGATGTAAGGATTGATGTGGTTTAGGGGTACGGTTGATGATATAAATCCTGTATGTTACCTTAAGGACCCGAAACCATGGGAATTATGGTATATTCCGTATTATGGGTAATGCAGGATTTACATCATCAACCGTAGGGTTCATGGCTTAGGATTTTCGATGGGTCTAGACCTACAGCGTTTAACACAGAGGTGTGCGTGAGGGTTCAGAGTGTTTCGGGATATAGGTTTGCAATGCCGGGAGAATTTTCGATTAGTTGATTGAACTCAGCGGTAGCTAGCTAGACATGGCATAAGAATGCCTAAAATATGTCTAATTGTCTATCATTCCGCCAATATGCCGCACACTCCTGAACCACAAACCAACCCTAATCAGTCGGGTGCGAAAGAATTGCACGGTCTGCATAGCTACAAGTGCTTTCCCAGACCCCCGGAAGGATCTAAAAAGTAGATCCCCTAATTTGGGACCCTAACTACTAAAGTTACTTTATAGGAACCCCCTTGAGGGATCTACTTTTTGAATCCTCCCGGGGGTCTGGGTTCCGGTTCTGGGAACCTCAGCTGGGTGGCCTGGCCGGGGTAGGACCGCGTAGGGACTACTTACACGTGCGAAGAGTGGGTAACAAAAATGGCCCAACACCTGTAAAGGACTATTATTCTACATTCTTGGCTGATCCAACACTTATACAGGACTATTCTTCTACATACTTTCGGGGCGCTAGGCTTCTACGCTACGGGATTACAGCTGCAGATACGCAAATGTACCCCAAATCGCAAGATTGTAGAGTTCCCTAAACCCTAAACCCTAAACTTTTGTGGATCCTTCCGAACATCTCTGAAGGCGGCATCGCAGAGACCGTGAATACCATCAAGGGGCTCGCCTCTTGACATCCAGCTTTGAGGTTTAGAGTGTAGGGTTTAGGGTTTAGGGTAGCCCTACAACCCTAAACCTCGCAATTCCCCTAGATTTCTTTTTTGCTATATGCATACAGTACAAGCTTCTTCCTGCAACACTAAAAGGGTTTTGCCGAGAGCCAGCGTTGGGACATTGCGAGTGGTCTGCGCAACTCTTAATGGAAGTGCAGAGCGCTGTTTGTGGGGAGCGGTTGGCGGGTGCAGGTCAACCCGTAAGGCCATCTACCCACATAGTCTATGCATGTGGGACTTTCCGAAAATTAGGGAGCCTTATTTTGGGGTCCTTATAATAAGGATCCTACTATTTATGGTACTATATTAGGGCCCCCTATATTCGGAAACCCCCATGTATATGCCTTGGCCTGAAAACACCTAGATCGGGAGTACTTCGAGGCCAACCCAGACCCCCGGGAGGATCCAACAAGTCGATCCCGCAAGAGGTTCTACACAGGAAGGCCCAAGCCTAGACCCTTTCAAAGATCTGACAACAACAAGAGCCCTTCCAAACTTCGTATTAAACGAAACATCTTACCAATATGTCGGTTCAGAAACCCCATTACGAGGGTCGGGGGTTCAGCACATAGTAAGTTTATGGACTCGTAAGTTTGTTACAAGTATCATTAGGACCCTTCTGGGGCACTTATACGTCTATTTATTACATACTTACTACGTCCCCCGACCCTCCGAGCAGACCCCTAAACACTGGGCCCCTGAAGCACAAAGCCGGGCTCCTCCAAGAGGTTCCGTTCTTTGAATGCTTAATTAAACCCGAGCAGAAACAGGAGCTTTCAGAACAAGAAAGCCAGTAGCTGAATGGCTGCACTTTAAACTTTTTGGGATTCTAAAATCCCCTGTAGAACTGAACGTGTACACTTTTTTGGGCTTATGAACTCAGAAACTAAGAGCATATACAAAACCTTTATAGGACCTAGCTAAACACATAGAAGACCGTAGGCCCTGAACCCTACGATGCTGAAGGTCACCGGCATGATGGAGAGCCTCTCTCAAGAAGCCGCGGCCGCGCAGTTGCTCGGCAGAGCATCGTCCAGCCTCCGGGAGATCAATGTCAACGGGGGATTAAGTTGGGACAAGCAGTTAAAACGGTAATCTAGGGGGCTAAATACCCAGACCCCCGGGAGGATCTAGAAAGTAGAACATGTAATTTGGAACCTTGTACTACTCCAGGGTACTTTATTGGAACCTCCTTGAGGGATCTGCTTTTTGGATCCTCCCGGGGGTATATATACCTTAATCAAATTAGTTTGACGCAAAAGGGAGAGCTCCGGTATTGGGCTCCTTAGTATGATTTAAGGGATATCTCCTTCCCTAAACCCTAAACCCTAAACCCTAGAGTTTCAGCGCCCCATGGTCCTCCAAAAAATGGCAAACATCAATCTACCATGGCCTGCTGCTGGGCGGGGTCCCTTGGGCTAAGGGTTTCTGGTTTTATTGAGTTTAGGGTTTAGGGTTTTGGGCTAAGGGTTTCTGGTTTTATTGAGTTTAGGGTTTTAGGGTCAGCTGGAAGGATCCAAAAAGTAGATCCCTTATGGGGCTCCTCTACTTGGAGGTTCGTGGGACTTAACAAGTACAGTTATAAGTACCTTAATTGGAGTTATAAGGAATTAGAAGTATAGTTACCAAATTTATGACCCTAGTTACTAGGTCCAACGAAACTTTAAGTAAAGGTAGTTGTACTATAAACCCTAAACCCTAAATCCCAAACCCCTAAACCCTAAACCCCTAGTCACTAGGTCCAACGAGCCTTTAAGCAGGGCACCCTGAGGGTCTCAACTTCGAGGATCTGCTTAGGGTTTAGGGTTGAGGGTTTAGGGTTAAGGGCCTCCCGGGAATGTGGGTTTAGGGCTTGTGCAACTTAATTATGTGAGAAGGTCTGTTTCCCAGACCCCTTAAGGGAGGATCCAAAAAGTAGACCCCTGAATGGGAGATCCGATACAGCACCCCTTTTTGGCAGTTAGGGTCCCAAATTAGGGGAGCTACTGTCTAGATCCTCCCGGGGGTCTGGGTTAGTTTAGGGGCCCTAGGGTCCTTAATAATTAGAACAGGTTTGGGGCATGTAGTGTCCTGTAATCAGTATACGGAGCCCTTACTTGGAGGTTCATGGAATTTCATAAGTACAGTTATAACTACCCCAATTGGGGCTATAGTCCCCTGAACCTTTAAGCAAGGGATAGTTTTGCGAATGATTCAGGCCTCTTTTGTGGGTGGTTGCCAGAACCAGGGTCTCTTTTGGTTTACCAAACTCTAGGGACTGTAGAGTAGCGTATCAAGGGTAGAATTAAATAGGGTTCCCCAAAAAGCACGAGGATTTTGTCAGCTACCCATACCCTAAACCCAAAACTTTCAGACCCTAAACCCTAAACCCAAAACCCCTAAACCCTAAAGCCCTAAACCCTAAGCCCTAATCTCTAAACCCTAAACCCTAAACCTAACTCCCCCTGTTGAAGGAGCCCTTAAGAAGCCCTACATCCCCCTTTAAAGGAGCCCGCCCATACCCTAAACCCTAAACCCTAAACCCCTAAACCCTAATCTCTAAACCCTAAACCCTAAACCCTTATAGATCCCTTTAAGGAACCCCCCCTTAAGGGACTAAACCCCTAAACCCCTAAACCCTAAACCCATACCACAACACTACAAATAACAGGTCCTAGGTCGAATTCGCACCTCATTCTCGGAGGGTCCCCGAGCTTCGGCTTCGGGCTTTAGGGTTTAGGATTTTAGGATCTAGGGCTTATAGGGTTTAGG
>CAJNJA010010715.1:0-13774 GCA_905231915.1 Symbiodinium necroappetens
GGGGTCGGCGGCACTGGCGGCAGCCCTTAAATATGGCGCCGACGATAAGCGACCTAGGATTGGTAGAACAGCCGAGCATCAGCGCGTCATCCACCAGCCTCCTTTCCGAGCCAAGGCCTTTCGATATGGCTCCGCGCAGCTCGCGGTTGCTACTAGCGGTCACTGACACGAGCAGAAAGCACACTTCCTCGCACCTCTGCTGCTGGTCCCCGACTGTGTTGCGCTATCCGTTTCCGTAGCCAAAAGGCTGGCAACCGAAGGTCCTCTCCATAACTCCACAAGAAGACGATTGTGCAATGTTGTGTTTCTTAGCATCTTGGAGGCTCAGCATCCAATCCAAGGGATCTACAGCAAGGCCCCTGGCAGGCTCCTCGCTCGTACTCGAAGTCCAACGGAATTGGCGAGTTCGGCGTCGATGGGCCTTTCGTGGGCGACTTGAGACCCGCAGAAGCAGGAATCGAGGTTCACTGCAAGTACCGCACCCGAGTATCCTCGGCTAAGGTTCGGCCCTTCCGCATAGATGCTGGACGAGTAACTTGGTGCTGCCGGAAAGTTTGGAGTGCTGGGTGGGGGCCCAGACGGCTGTGCTACCTCGACAGAAGAAACATGCGGGTTTGAACATGGGAGCCCTTCCAAAAAAAGAAGTTCACAACATATGCCAGCAGCCTCGGTTCCAGAGACTGGTGACTAATGAATGTGCGGAAGTTCGGCCGCACAATTGTCAAGAACAGCTTCTCGCAAATCATGCCGCCGGACGGTACGGCAGGGAAAGGATGCCATGTTGATCTGATTCCGCCTACTTTGTTGCAACCCGGACACCCACGTCAAACACGAGTAAGGTCTGAAGTGCCGGTTTGATTCGGCATGCTCTGGTGCAGTGTGGTGCATTGCTTGCCCAAGTGGCTGGAATCCACGGCTGCCTCAGGCAGCAAGCAAGAATGAGCAACAAGGGATGATCCGAAGTGTAGCTAGAACCAGCAGGCAGGGGAGTTTGCCGCGTGTCCGACATGTGTCATGCGTCCACTTGTGATATGCATCTCGAGTAACTACGCTGGGCCCCAAACCTTGAAAGTCTGCTAGATAGCAAGAAGGCACTGCATGCAGTTCCTGCTGCAACCTTGCTGGAAACCACAGACACCGATACTTCATGGGCAAGCAGCGCAGTCTTCAAAAAAAGCCATCGGCCGTACGTGTTTCGATTCGCGGCCAACAGCGCAAAACACCCAAGAAACGAAAAGTCCCAAGTGATGCCCTGGCACTGCCGGGCTGGTGTGGCACAGCCGCTAGTCTCAGGGGGCGTGGAAGCAACTGCCCCTGCAGTCAACAAGCATAGAGGAGCCAAACTAGAAACAGTAGAAACATGTAGAAACCTGAGCTACGCGGTGTTGGACAGTTCTTCTTTTCCTCGAATTGCCTTCGGCGGCTTAGGGAGATTTGCCTGTAGCAGGCCTAAAGGCTGCCTGCACCGACAATGGCTCGACTTTCAAGTGGCAGACTGAAGCAGACCATGTTCATGAGAGGAATCCTGGTCACTTGGCCTGCGAGAGGGGAGCCTTCGGTCTCTGACGATGGTCCGACATGCCTTAGGTGGCCGAACAAACGCGTGCTGACGCTTAGACTCTTGCTCTGTCCCCTCTGTAGCATAGGAAAGCCAGTCGAAAAGCCGAATTTCCGCTCGAGGCGGGAGACTTACACGCAATCTCTGCATGTGGCAGGCTCACCAACGCGCTGTGTACCGACACTACCGCAAAGGTGGCACGAACAGCCGGCATGACCACAAGCAAAGATTGGGGGCATCGCTCGACCGCTTTGACAGTTTGTGAACCTCAGCTTCGGATTCTGAGGAGAGGTTGCTGGGCAGCGGGTAGGATGGGAATGGAAGCGTTCAAAAGCACTTACAGCATCTGCTTCGCGCGGCCTGCGCGAAGTGCTGTTAGGAGCTTCTCCAGCTCTAGTTTCTTCAGAGCGACCTGGCAGCTGGGTGCTGTCTAAACAGCTGCGCCCCCCTCTGCAGGTGAAGTCGAAACGAAAATGCCCGCATGGATTCACCAAGATGCCATCTCCCGAAGAGTTTGATTCTCCTTCTCGCGCTGACGCTGCCTTGCGAGAGCTTCGAACACCAAAAATAAGAGTGCATGAATATCACATGTAGAATGTAGAAGCATGATCGCTTCAAATCGCTTCCGTTTGCTGTAGGGCTTTTGTGCTGAGCAGAGAGGCGCAAGCAGAAGAGCAGAAGAACATCGGTGCAAAGGTCTTGGAGATGATAGACCAGGCATGCTGCCGTCACTTGCCCGTCTACTTCAGGCGGCTGTCAGCTGGCCGTCTTTTGTCAACTCGTGACAGCCTTCATCCTATTCAGCACTGGAGTTTGGATGTGGCCTAGCGCTGTACAAGGCGAATGAAGCCCTGTTCGGGCTTTGCTGGCGGCATCACTTTAAAAGCTGAAATTAAGCATTTCACTTCACGAGTCAAAATTTCTAATCGATCAATCACTCTTTGAGCCCTTGGCTTGGCCCTGCGTCAAGTTCAGGAATATCGCTACAGCTTTCTGCACGGCGACGATCAAGCTGGTCACCGAATGCCACAGGAGGAAAACGTGAGGCAGGAACATCGTCAATATGAGAATATCCTGGGCTGCAGCGCAGTGACCAGAGCGGACAGCTCAGGGTGCAGAGATTCAAAGGCACATATGTGTGATTCAGTAGTCAGTAGCCTGGTCTGCTTGAACGCAAACTAGACACCAGGTGACACCCCAAGGCCCGAAGGATTGAAAACTCAAACCCCCGAAGCATCAACAAGCGTCGGCATGGAAGTCTAACAGCAGGAGGCAAAGGTGAAGCGGCATTGTGAATGGAATCAGGAAGCCCCCGCCATAGCCTGCCATCCATGCAACGTGTTCTGCCCCCGGAACCCCAACAGTTTGCCGTCACTCGTCGGGTCAATGTTGATGTGGGAAGGATGCCGCCTCGGAAGCCTTCCAAGACCAAATACCAGCTTGCAAGCCACGGCCAGTCAGAAAGATTCTCTCCTGCCACGGATCATGTTCGTGATGCTTGCATGCTTGTTGGACCACACTGACCAGCTCAGACCGGCAGCAAAGCAGCAACGCAGCAGTACATGATTCTGGCTGTGGCAGGGCATCACTAGTCTGCCATGCGATTCCGGCAACTGCACTCCTGCATAGATATTCTGGATATCCTCCCATAATTTCATGAGAGAAGACCATACCCCTTAGCTTGAAGAAGCCGCCGTCAGTTTCCGATCTCGAAAGCCGCCGGAGCTTTCAAATTGACAGGAAGACGGTTTGCGGTCCAAGTGTCCGTTGGCAGAGGAAGTGAGGCGGCCGTGGAGTGTGAGAAAAAAGGTGAGTCCGAAAAGGACCTGGAAACGGGGTCGTCCCTAGCCAGCAGCTGCTCCAAGCCTCTCTTTGGTTGATCCCACCGCAGATGCAGCAGACCCAACCCCTAGAATGCCCCATAATGACGCACAACCCTCGCGTAAGAGGCGATGCTCCGACGCGAACGGCACCCGATAGCACTGCTGGCACCGAACCTCCAAGGCATTGGACATCGACGAGTGGAGCCAGTAAACCTAGCAATTGGCATGCGGCGCATGACGAGTGCCCCTGTGCATGCAGTCTCGGAGGCCTCTTTGAAGGTCAGATGCGGGTGCAGAGCCCGAATTGGCCATGTCAGAACCGTCCGGGAGATGCTTCTCCTCGGCTGTAGCTTAGGCTCCTTCATGGAAATGAAAAGGGGCTTCAAGCGGAAACCCGCAAATCAGCTTGACGACTTGGTGGGGATCCGTGAGCATGCTGAACCCAAGCGGTCTAACTGTGCCTGGTCTAAATCAGCCTGGTGGCACCGGAAGCTGAGCAGCGTGAATCGCCTAAGTCTAAGTATGGCGCAACTCGGTGCAACGGCCTCTACGGCCGGAAAGATCCGGAAACGAAAAGCGCAAAGGCCTGAGGACATGGACATGGAAGAATCTCCTCACCTCACAAGCCTAGCCGAGGCGCCTGAAGCAAGGCAGTCGCGGAGGCGTCCATTGGCACCGAAACCTGCCCGCTTGCTAGCCAATAGAAACCCCTTCACAGTGACACCGATGTTACTGGCTCGATTTCGCGTCGCAGTCATTCGACTGCCAATGAGTCGAGATGTCTGTCCCGCACTGCCCCAAGCTTTTCGTACGACTTGATACTGACACTATCTTTTGCACTCAAGCGACCAATGCGAAGAACACCGCATAGTGTGTGGCTTAGATTTCTAGATTCTGTCGACTCCACAACCGTTGAGGTTGCAGACTATCTTCTGTTGCTTGGCCAAACAGGCAGCAGGGATTCCTTGCCTGTGCAAAGTCGAAGATGGAATGGTCTGCTGATGCGAACACAACCTCCAGCGAGCTTGGGCTGATAACGGTATTCCGACACGTTGAACTCCGGGCCCGGTGCGTCCAAAGTTTGGCCGTCGGAACGCAAGCGGACAGAGGCCATAGCCAGCTGCTGCCATTTAGCCACAAGCTTGTCCTGGAGTCTGCTCTGTGTTTGATATATGGGTTTTCAGGATCTTTCTGTCCCGCTTGCAGCACTTCCAAGGGACACAAAGAACCAATGGAGCAAGCAGAGTGCGGCCGCTCAAGCCCGGTTCAGCTGAGGTTCACCGAATCTCAGGCCCGACTTGTCGAAGGCCAAGTGCTTCAATTCTGTCCTCTCGGACGTGCGGCGGCACAAAGAATTCAGCTCAAGTCCGGCTGCTGCGTGCTACCGCTCTTCTCAAGCACGCACTCATGCATCACAAGCATCGGCACAAACTGGACAAATCTTCTCGGAGGCCCGCGTCCTGGTCTGCAGCTGACCATTACATTGCCATGCAGCCTTGAAGGAATAGGGCTTTCGGAAGAAGCTCTCACAATGGCCGCTGCACTGTCCAGGAGCGCTCGTGGGGATTGAAACTGATTTCAAGATCACTTGTGAACCGGGCAGCCTTTTGCAGCGAGCATTCGCCGGAAGGCGCGGCCGCGGAAGCCATGGAAGCAGCGGGCGGGGTGATGGTACGATCTCCACCGTTTAGGTGATCCGTGCACGAGGCTCGAAGGAAATCAATTCGCTTACAAAAAGCGCCCGATCTGAACATATGCAACCTCCCCGGGATGTGAGCTTCAACTTGGCAGGCACGCTTAATTGTGCTGTGTGAGCACTGGCTGCATAAGCCCGAAGTCCCCCGATTCAGAGACGGTGCTGTGGTGCTGTACTTGCCTTGACCTGTTCCAAAGTCCGTGAAACAAGCGTGTAGATTGGAGGCATGCATAGGCCCGTGCATCGTGCGGCCAAGCCGCAGGGAAATCGCACGGTAGAACGGCTCGCCAAATTCCCTCCACCTCACTGTGGCCTCTACAGAAACGGCATCAGGGGGACTGAGTCAAACCGAAAAGACCGGTCCAACCCTGCCTAGCAACCGAGTCGCATGGGTTGGTGCCAAGACAGTGGAGCTGCAGTCTGCAATTGCTGGACAGCTCCAGATATGTGCAACGTCGTATGCCAACTATTATGCAGCATACGTAATTCCACGACCACTGCAAGATTCCACTCGCAAATTGTGCAATAAGCTGGTATTCGGGCACTGTCACATTCGTTGGACAGGAACTTTGGAGCAAGTCCGAGGGAAAAGTTTTGCCCCTCAACCTGACTGAAGTACTTGAGGCTTGAAACTGGCCTCGTCAGAGCGAGCTGTCACAGCCTTGGCTTCTCCAACAGGGGCTATCATGTAAAGGTTGAGGGACATCTAAGAGTCTAACAATGCTACGACCGAGGAACTGAGCCAGATCCGTCCGTGCTTGGCGGCATGGGCATGGCTTGTAGCAGCCTGGGCTGCAGCAGAGATCTTCTGAGGGTCTTCATTCACTACGATGCCGGATGTAGTCCTGACTCCTTTGCAGTAAAAGCCATGAACTGTGGATCCTTTGGGGATTGCCAACCTGTCTGCTGGCTTGCTCGCTATCCACACTGAATTACAAACTACAGTCGCATCGCAACATGCCATAATCCATCCGAAAGGCTGATTTCGCGTCTTGGAAAAGATCATGCTGACCTGGGAGCTTCTGCACGTATGACCATTCTAGTGGGCTACAGTTTCGGAATCCCCATACCTTGACTAACCACTGTCGCCCGGAATGAACACCACATTATCTGCAATATGCTTTCTCATGGCCTCCCGTTCCTTCTGGTCCAGGAAGGCCAAGACGTCCTAACACAAGATCCAATCAATCCAAAGAAGATTGCACACTGGATGCGTAAGCTGCTGTCCGATGCGGGATACCCTACGGATGCCAATGCAGTGGTGGCAGCTGGCCGTTTCGTCCAGGTGTGACGCACATTTTCTCACCACAGCCCCGTGATGTTGGGGGAGAATCGCTGTCTATTTTCGTTGTCCAAGAGCAATTCTCGCCTTGTCGTGGTGCCCAGTCACCACGGCACCGTGCTACCACCCCTCGACACGACAATGATACAGAGTTGCGCCTGCAGGAGCTATCATGAAGCGGAAAAAAGTGAGGCAAGATCACCTCCACGCGAGCTTTGTAGTTGTAACCAACTCGAAGCCAAGACGGTGGAATAGTTCAGCGGGTAAAGACAGTCCTTGCCCTGACAATGCGTCCAACAAAGGCAAGCTTGATACTAGTAACAGAATAAGATGAACTGCCACGCCCACCCGGGAAACACCCGGCTTCCGAAAGACCTTGTTGCAGCTGGTGTGCGTCGGCTCAACCAGGACAGAGACAAGAAACGCTACAGCCACCAGGCACCGCTTTAAGTTAAGATAGAACAGTGGACGCACGTCACAAAAATTCTCATTTGAAGACCATACGATTGGGAGCGAAGGCGAGCAAAAACTGTGGAGTCGACTGTGCGCGTGCAACCAGGAGCGCAGCAGCATCTGTAGGAACGGAACAAACCAAGCCGCAAGAAAGACCTAAAAGGGTAGCCTGAAAGAAAAAACTGCGAAGAAGAAACTCCAAAGCCTAAGCCAAAGACACAACAAACATCGCGAGGGATGCCTGTAAAGATTGCTGTTGACCTCTTCCATGCCACGAAGAAACATCTGGGTCCGAGTCCTGGATGGGATCTTTTTGTGCGATGGGGTTTGCCGCTTGCCGATTCGAAAAATTCACTGAGACTTGTCGGTAACCCAGAGATTGCCACTGACAAAATCAATCAAATAGAAGCATCCAGATTTTGCGAAGCATGAATTTCTAACCTGGCCGTGCTTCGTCTGTTGCTTCGTCGCATGCCGTAGTGTTGAACCTCGGCTTTGCACCGCTGGGCCGCAGCCAACTAGGAAAGCTCATGCACGAGTCCAGGGGCAGCCAAGAACCTATACGAATTGCTTCAGCCGACACGACTGATTTTTGGGCAGGCCTTTATGTTACAGCCTTTGGGACCGAACGTTCGACCCTTGTCCACGGCACCTTCCATTCCAAACATCTGCTGCTCGGGCACTGTCCATGCCGGACAACTGTGGAGCACTCCGATGGTGTCGCGGAGGGAGCTGCAAGTTGCGAATGCAGAACTGCGATCTTGCGCTGAAACAGGACATGACTTGCAACGCTCTCGGCCTGTTCCCTCCTGCACTACGCCAAAGCACGACACAAATCTGCGGTGACATAGGCAATTTCTGAACTAAACTGCCCAGCTCGCAGCAAGAGAGGCCTGAAACGCCCCTGGGTGGATTCCTGGACGGGACTGGTTGGCTTTCTTACTGACCACAGGCTGCCTTTAGACTACGAGGTTTCGGGTCTGCGCATGTCGTCTGGTTTGCATGTCGAGTCTGCCGGATCATCACACACACTCTTATGCAGTAGCGAGTCGGAGCAGCCGTTGCCGGCGTCGCCACCGGTGTGGCCACCGGAGTCGTCGCCACCTCCCGTGCAGACAGTGGCACATCTATGCGAAGACTTCGCTGTCGGGTGCAATCTCCGCTCAGCCCGGCACACCAGCAGCCGACGCCACTGAAGCGGTCGGGGATGGCGGCAGGTGCCCAGACGACGAGTCGATAAGACTGTCCTATGTGGGCAGAGGCAAACCCGAAGCACCATTTCGACCCCTCGCCCACGGCAAGACTTGATAACGAACACACGCGTCGGAAGCCCATGTCTCCGAAGCACCATGTCGTTTCTTTATGTTTCTTCAGCTAAGTCTTAGAGCCCTCGCTGGCAGAGTACGGACTAATCGGGGAGTGGTACGAGTCGCCACCTTTCACAGGTTCAGTCTCGTTGTGCAAATTCTAGTTTCAGCTGATTCTTTATCAGAGAAGAGAGCTTGACAGAGCCCCACGCAACGACATGTTCGATATGTTTGGTCATCTGGCGCAAATCTTTGGGCTAACTGTTGTCTTTCGACTTCGGAGACCGACCGATTTCTCCTCAATGGTCATTGGCACTGATCACTGGTGAACCTACACCGTCGGCAACTAAGGCCTCGGATCTTCAGCGCGGGCTCGGACGATCTGGGGTTCAGAAAGTTTCGAGGCCAACTCTACCCAACCATCTTTTCGTGCGGAGGCTAAATTTGCCTGCCGTGTACCAAGATGGGTCCACTACCGGCCCACGTTCTGCGGCTCGACCGGGAACAGCTGCGACTCTTTGTCTTCGTGCCGCCAAGTTTCTGGGAGCAAGCTCGGGTCCTGCAATGTGCTGAAGCCCCAAGCTAGAATGACAGATAGTTAGTGAAAGGTTTGGCTCGTCGAGATATGTCTCTGCCTGCTTCGGTCAGGCTGCAATGTCATGGGTCATGTCCAAGCGAGTGGGCTAGACAGAAGTGTGCCGAAGTAGAACCGCATGCACACGCCAGAAGGGTCAGCTTCTATGGGAAGCCATCAAGCTGCCTTCCAGCTTTGCTGGCAGCTAGCTAGAGCAGGGTATTACGGCATTCGGGTAACATCGACCAACTAGACTGACCCGAGTCGTCCCTGCATCTTTGCACTCGCAGCTCAAGCACCATTGAGATTTGGCCTGATGTCGGACAGGCGCCGGCTGGCTGGGTGTCTGCATAGGCGGCGTCACCCCACCTTGCGCATCGAGCCCATTTCCACGTACACAGCGAGGGCGACTTCCCAGCCTTGCCGGCTGGGTACCTGGGCCGCCTGGGCCGCCTGGGCCGCCTGGGCCTGGCTGCGCGCATGCGGCGCCCCAGGACCCCCGGGATCCGGAAGCATCAGCTCAGGAGCTCAAGAGGCGAAGTCTACGGAGATCCATTCCGCTAGGGCCGCTAGGGCTCAGAGACCAGGCATAGACAAGACCGAGATCGTTTGCTTCCGTGAAGTTTTGGGCCGAGCTGAGCAGGGTGGTGCCTCCGCGCACGGAGAGTGAGGGTTGTGGGCTGGGGTCCATGCCGGCCTACCTGTCGGCTGTTGCTGACTGGCGCGTAGCTAGTGCCTCCTGGCTCCAAGGGCTACTTTGCACATGGTTTGCGGGTCATGAAGGATCAAGATATGCGAACCAAAAACGTGCATCTTGAGCCAAGGTAGTTGGTCGGGCCGAAACATGAAGAAAGTCAGATGCTGGAAGAGGGCTGAATAACAAGTGCCAACGCAATTCGTCGAGGTGCTCTTGCATTCCAAGTTCTCGAAACACCCGGACCGTAGATCTCCTCGTTCTATGATCCGAGAACCATCGAGGTAGTCAGAGATCAATTCTGTATACCGTGTGGCTCTCTTGGGACTGGGGTTTAGAAATCCAGGAAGCAGGACTCACGCATCTTTTTGAGGGTGTGAACCCTCCTGAACTGGAGCGCTCGATCTCGTCAGCCCTCTATGATACGCTGAAAGATTTGCTCCGCTGGGCATAGTATGCAACAGTGGTAGAGCTGGCATGCTGCAACACGTCGTGGCATCCCGCCGCTCAAATCATATCATGAGACCTTTTTGCAGCAGACATCTGCAGACTGCTCTACACGGCAACAATTTGGGTTGCTGGCTCCTCCACGCTGGCGTAACAGACACAGTGGCCATCCAGGGTGACCCCAACACACTCAGCATGTCGCAGCTGCTTAGTGCAGTCCTCGCCGAGCAGAGGGCGAAGCAGCAGCTGTGGGAAGTGCAGCATTGCTTGTTGCCACTTGTTTGCAACTGTCTGGTTCGTCAGCTGCTTCGTCTGTCCACGCACAGCACCCACCTCCGCCCAAAGCTTCTCGAAGTCGTTAACAACATCAAGCTGCACCGGCGGGCCTACTGTAGCCGTCGTGTGTCCCAGGACGATCGGGTCCACCATGCGTCCGTTCACTTTGAAATCCACGTCTTGCAGCAGTGGACTAAAATCAAAGTCTCGCGTCGGACGCAACAAAGCCTTATCATTCAGGCCAAGCGCCCAAACCAATACCCAGCCCCGGCTTTTGGCCCAGATCTGCAAGTTCGCCCCTAGCTCTGTGCCAAAAAGCACGGGGAAGGTGCCTATCAAGAACCGAATCGCCTCAGGATAGTGCAGTTTGCTAAGATGTGTAGCCTCCAAGTAGTTTAGGAACAAGTGGCCGGGGACAGGACTGGAACCCCAAGGAAGTTGCCCTCTTTGGAACGCAGACTGAACGGTGCCACCGGATTTCCAGAATTCCATGTTGTTCACGAAGAGGTGCCTGTTGTGCAGAAATGTGCCCAGCCCTTCGAATGCTGTCTCTGCGCTACAGTTGTAGGACAACCTGGGGAAGGTCTTCCCATTGATGCAATACTGCTGGAAAAAACCGCTGTCGACTGAAGACAACAAGGTGCTGTTCAAAATGTGTTTGTTCGAAAACACTGCAGAGACATCCCCATAAAGTGGGCTCCCTGCGTCAATCATGTTCAAGTTGACCATGGAATATACGGGCCTCTCACCAGCTTCGATGAGCGTTGCCGGCGCAGCCGGCATGCGGAATGGCTTTAGCTCATACTGAATGGTTTCGGCCCGGTCTTGCATCAGGAAAGCCTCGGTGTTGTTCTTCCTAACATGGATGTGGCACTCCCCATCTGCCACATGGACTTGAGTAACCAGCGGCAGACGTGAAGGACATGGGACCACTCGCGTCCCAGCAGGGGATTCCAAGTCAGATGCACCCGTCTGGTGAATCGCTGTCCAAATGGAAAGAGACACCATCTCACTGATCCCGCTTGCTGCTGTGAAACGCATTACGAAGTTCTGGTCAGCTGTGCCATAACACTCGTTCAGTGAGTAGCGCTGCTGCGGCAACGGTACACCCGAACACCCACCAAACCACTTCTTCACCAGCACCTCTTGAAGGGTAGAGTCAACTGAATATGCTACATACGTTGCTTCGATCTTGTGCCAGACACTGTGTGGATTCGCCGAGTGCAGCAAGACGGCTTCCCAGTCGTTGAGGAAGAAGGAGCCAGTCAAACCGAAACTGATTGACATGCCAGCCGAATCTCCAGTCTGGGATGGGTCATGCATGGCCGGGAAGCCAGAACAAACCTCGGCGACCTCAAGCTGCTTGGATAGCCTCTCCATCAGCTCTTCAGAAGGAAGGTTCACCAAGGACGGACAGCACTTGCTGAGGTGGGAACGGAAATCGCCAGAGTCCAAAAGGTGCAGGAGCTTTGGCTCTGCTGCCCTCGACTGCTCCGATGCACGCCTAGCCACCTCATCGAACACTCTTTGCTGCCAGGCACTCATGTCCGTGCACACGGCACACGAGATAAGGAATGAGCACCATGGAACATGAAAACGCATCTTGCTACGGCTTTAGAGATGCTGAAAGGCATCGGTGCCTTGATAGAAAGAACCTGTGCACCAATGCAATTCTTCAGCCAAAGAAATACCAGCAGCCAAACAAGTGCTTGCTGCTCCGTGCAAGGGCTCTTTCTGCATCATCCGACTCCGAACAGTCACCTTTGAAAGAACCTGGTCCCTGCCGGCAGATTCGTACGTCGAGGAATTCTCTGCCGTCCTCTCAACGGGCACACTGAATTCAGCAGCACCTGTGGCCCTGACCATATTTCTTGAACGAAGGAAGAAGTTCTTAAGAAGTAGCTGCTAGCCTTTCGACCGGGAGGACCACGGCAAGTTTTCCACAGGCTCAAAAGCCAATCCTGATATTTGGCGGTCCTCGTGGGAGGCCGAAATTCCGACGCATTCAATCTGAAGCTTCCTCTTGCCAGTCTTGGCACCTATGAGGACGCAGGGCTTCATGGGGCAACCCCACTCAATCAGCAAGCGCATTGATGCCGCCAATTAGGCCAATCGCCTGCTCACAGTATTCTGCAAAATGCCAGCCTCCGGGATCATCAGGGCGTTTTCCTTTGCCGTGAAGCTGAAGCGAACCTGCTCTTTTTGGGTGCGAGCAGCTGTTGGATGCGAGCTTCTCCATACTGTTCTGGCTATGCCAGTTTCAAAACAGGCATGGCGCGGACCGTCTCCAGACTAAATAACTCATCGTCAGGGTCATGGACGCGAGCTGCGAATTTCTGAATCAGCAGCTGACATTCCAAACCCAACAAAACTGCAACCGGTGTAGATAGTCCGAGGTGTGGACCTCGTTGTGACAAAGCTCGCCTGGCAAGCCTGTCGCCCACGACAGGGAATCCTTGCCTGACGCAGAAGTGAAGCTTCCCCCCCCTCCAGCTGCCCCGGTTCCATCGGCAGAGTGTTGCATCATCTGCGCCCGCAGCTCAACCGAAGCGCTTTACACTTCAAGCAAGAAGCCGTCGCATCAGGTGACACAAAGCACCACAGCACCTGGAGAAAAACGGACATAGGAATGCAGCAAGTCCGACCACGCAGCTGATGGATTCCAGTGCCCATGCTTGTTTTGAAACCAGGGTCCCTCCATGTCCTGCTAGCATGTCTGGAGCCATCTGGAACCCATGTTGCAAACCCTCGACCAATTCTAGTGGTTCTTACGAGGCACCTTCCCGCACCCACAACCTGCAGGTCTACGATGCTGGTTTCCTCGTGCTGCACATCGACCTTGGCCCGACAATAAGTGTTATCACCTGGTTTCGGCTTCTATGACTTCACATACCATAGACGCATTGTGCTGCACGCAGGTCTGCATTGCCGGACTTGGTCGAAGTGGAAAGACAGAAAGACCAGCGGATCAGGGGCCCCTTGCCACGTGACAGACCACTATGTTGTCAGCCTGGGGCACTGGCATGTGAAACTGCCCAGGAATTTCTGAACGAGAACGGACTCTTCGTTGGTGTGCTCTGCATGCTTCTCGTGACATGCCTATAGGGCCGGGCGGGCTGTTCTCCTTCCCCTCCCGCCGCCATGATTTAGCGGTGGATGTTGGCTGGTTCAACCGGTCGTCTTGCTTGCTTACTTAAACCCCCCGGCCGCCAGGGCCCCTCACGTGTTATGGGAGATTGGACGGTGTCGTGAACTTTACCGGGCTGTCTTTCTGCCGGGTGTAGGGGTCGTCTGCGCGACCCTCAGGCCATAGGCCCGCTCAACCACACAATGTGTTACTAAGTGGTTTGGCATTGGGCTCCCACCTGACTGCTGCACAAGAGTACGAAGTCTGCGCTGTGCTTCATGCTGCAAGCCCTCCGACCCCATACACTAGGTACCCCCAACCTGCATCCCGGCCTCATCCCCGGGCCCCAGAATACAACACGATGTAGTGTTCATCCCCCGCAGTGGGTCTGTGCTTGAGCGTCGGGGGACAGTCGACAGAACACGGGGCAGTCGACTACATCGTGTCAATAATGATTCCAGTCCCCCGACTTGCTCTGGCTCTTCAACTTGCACTCTGTAAGCTGTGAAACTGCCGCGGTTCTTATTGGGGGGGGGG
>CAJNJA010010716.1:3442-14046 GCA_905231915.1 Symbiodinium necroappetens
CTACTACTACTACTACTGCTACCTCTCTCTCTCTCTCTCTCTCTCTCTCTCTCTCTCAGGCGCAACGGGTGTCCGTGTTGCGTACGGCGAGCTTAGCTCGGCTGCGTGAATGCAGCACGATTGATTAATGCCCACAGAACTAAAGATATGGAAAGCAAACCGCTCCGAAAGAGCGTGCATGCGCAACAGCGGATCCGAGCCTAGGCTCCTGAATCCGCGACTGAAGAAACATTGACCTCCCAGAGATAAGAGTGATCACGATTTGGCTCTGGGAGACAGTCTCACCTGAGTGAATGCAAATCATGCGTTCATGCGCCATACATGTCATTCAGAAAGACTGCTGAGCGATCTGTTAATGAATGCCAACCGGCTGACCTTTCGGACCAAAGGTCCCCTTGTTAGCCTGCGTGAGCGGACGTCCGATGGAGCAGTAAAAGCGATCGACTGTGGCCGCCTGTGCATCCTGAGAGCACAGGTGGTAGCGGAGCCTCGGGTAGTGCTTAGCCATTGGTGGAGCACAGAGAGGCGCGTGGACTTTGCTGTGGGTTGGAATGAGTGCTGCGAACCGGGAAGATGCATAGCAAAAATATCTCAACGAGTATCTTCTTCAAGACGCATATCAAGCCGGGAGAGTGCTATCGGAACTTGATGATCCGAGTGGATACAGTGAACGGCAACCTGCAAGAGGTCAAGGTGAAGCTGCCGGATGAGGTGCGTGGTTGGCTTCTTCTTCGGAAACCAGGCTGGGCCGGAATGCCGAGGCTATGATACTGACTGCGACGCAGGGAAGCTTGAAGCATGACGAGGTGAACCGGGCTGTGAAAGCAGTGTTTCCTCAAGGGCGATGCATGACGGCGGCTACAAGAACCAAAGATGTGTATGCGGCCGAGGACGCGGACCCCGAGGAGATTGAGGAGACGACCGGTGCCGATGAAGAAAACGAGGTGTTCTAGATTGTGGTGGACCAGACACAAGGACAGGAGCACTATGTTCTGGAGACACATCATGATGTTCGCCGGAAAATGCAACAGAAGAAGGTTGGCCGTGGGTTCAAGCCAACAAGCGCTTGCTGGAGTTTGTCTGGAACAGTGAAGGTCGTTTGGAGCAGCTCAAGCAGAAGACAAAGTGCTTCACGTGTCATCAAACTGCGCACTGGCAAAGGGAATGCCCAAAGCGCAAAGGTGGGCCTTCATCCTCGTCCGGGCAGCCGGGAAATACCGAGGATACGATGATTGCCGATGGCGATGTGAAGACGGGTCCTACAGAGGACTGGTTCATCCCGACGAACCAGATCGCGGACTTGGATGTGTGCCTGGTAGAGGGCCGGCAGGGCAATGTTGACGTCGTGGTGGCAAATCGTGATGAGCTTGGGTGCGAAGATGATGTGAGTGCCGCGTTGGGGGACCTTGATAGTGCGCGGCTGATTTTCCAGAGTTTTTGCGATGACAATCCGGATGCCCAGCGAGGCATACATGGCCGAGTGCGGAGAGTCGTTAGGGTACGCTGATCTGTCATATCATGCTGATACGGCCTGTAGGAGGACGCTCATAGGTAAGAGGGTTCTTGAGGGCTTGATTCAAGAGTTAGGCAAGCTGGGTCTTGAGGGTGAAGCAAGTCAGGGAAAAGCATGAGTTCAGATTTCGACAATGCAGGGAAACTGAGCACCAGCCGTGCAGAAGTGATACCTGCTTGTGTAGGGGGAAGACTGGTAGCCCTCAAGGCAGCAGTGCTACCAGGTGCAGGGTCTGGTGTACCACTTCTTCTGTCTAAAGAGTGTCTTAGGGGACTCACGGCTACTTTAGACATGGGTGAGGATGTGTTGTATGTCAAGAAGTTTGGGGTTAGGATTCCTTGAAAGGAGACTGAAAGGGGCCACTACGCTATACCCATTTTGGGTTTCCCGCAGAAAGATCGCAAGTCGAGCAGCAGCGACCCGAAGGGGAATGAGGTCCGTGAGGTCAATGAGGCCAGGTTCGCAGCCACCACGACAGCAAGCAGAGTAGACCGTGAGTCCGGCGAGCATCCGCCTGTGAGTGTGCGGAATGGCGGGCGAGCAGATGGACCATAGTGAGATCGGAACTCCGTGGCGGCCAGATTTGACAGCGACCCCGCTGATGAAGGAGCTCGCGGAGGCTCTCAAGTCGGAGCTCAAGACGAACGCCAAGGTGACGATCCCGTTCAAGATGTTGGACGCTCTCGAGGATCACGACGCCGACGAGCCAGGCGCGCCCGTACACGGGACGGAGCTGATGACGATCGGGAAGTATGCCGAGGCAGGGGTGGTCAAGAGCTTTGCGGCAATCTACGTGGAGGACAAGGGCTACACCCAGTGGATCAGAAAGTTCGTGACGACGACGAAGCCGAACTCAAAGGGCCAGGCACAGACGACACCCATGATGAAGATGCGGCTGTAGATCGCGTGCAGAGACCAGCTGAACAGCCAGCGAGTGAAGTACGAGCAGGCGGTGCCCAGGCTGCCGATCGAGAATCCCATGTACATCGACCCCGCGAAGAGCAAGAACAAGGCATCGAGGGCAAAGATGCAAGCCTCCACTTCCAACGATGGCTATGCGGGCGGGAGATCACGGAGAAGCTGCTTGCCCTGCAGCTCGAGCTCGAGATGTCGGCGAGCCAGGACTGGATCGTCAGTCATGAGAGCCAGCAAAACTGGCATATGAGCGGGGCGGATCCGGATGGCATTTCTTCTGTGCTAACTAGGAGTGAGAAGCAGCTGCGGAGGGTCGGATTGGGGTTGATTGGTGATAGGCCTGGTAAGCTCAGGTTTGTGGTGATGTGAGTACAAAGATCGACCTGCTTGCGCTGTTTCAAGGCTGTGTTGAGCGGAATGGGTAAATGTGGGCCTCACTGCCAGCCATGTTTTGCGGAACGACAGCGAATTTGAAAGACATCAGCGTTTCTTCGGAAGCCAGCCGAAAGCCGAGGTGATCAAGCGATCGCAAGAGGTAAGAGATGAAGCTCAGGATGTTTGTGTGCACCATGCCCCGGCAATTGCGTGACATGTGCGTAGGCAAAGCTAGACGTGAGCACACCTATTGCAAGAGTTCTGCTGAGTTTGCGAGTGCATTAGGCATGTGCCAGGACAGCAGTGGCGGCTTGTTTGCGATTGAATTAGGAGGGCAGCCAATTCAGTACGAAGCCTTCTTGCAGAGAGACGGCGTGACATGTGCGTGCGTGCGTGTGTGCGTGTGTGTGCGCGTGTGTGTGTGTGTGTGTGTGTGAGTGTGTGTGTGTGTGCATGCATGCCAGATTTGCAGACCATGTGGATCACCAAACGTGCTCAGGTGCTGGAGAGAGTGAAGAAAGCGGAGAGTGAGAAGGAAAGCGAAAGTGACATGAAGATGCGAGCTGCTTCGAATGGCTGCTGTGCTTGACTGGAAAAGAGCGAGAGACATGGTCGTCGCCAGCACGTGTGTTCATGCTGTTGAAGATCTCAGGTCAGGTGAGAGTTTAAGCGACGGGCAGATCATGGTGTTTTGAGGAAGTGTCATGAGAATCTTGGTCATCCTTCACGTGCGCGCATGAGCATGTTACTTAAGGCTGTACATGCTTCCAAGAGAGTGCTGAAGCTTGCAAAGGGGCTCACATGTGAGGCTTGTGATGAAGGCACACAATGTTGTCACCAAGATTCGACGGGCTACGGAGTTCAATCAGCAAATGTGCGTGACTTTCGAAATCATGGTGCGGGGAAGCAAGCTGTATTTCCTGAACATCGTGGATGAAGGGACGTCGTATCAGTTGTGTGTTCCGTTGTGGAAGGAAGGAAACAGGTTCGGAATGCGCATCGCAAGGCATGGAAACGATGGGCTGGATCACCAACACGGGTGTTCACTGACGGTGGGCCAGAGTTTGAAGCTGAGCAAGGGGCAAGCCTTGACGGCAGCTTTGGCGATAAAGCTGCAGCCCATGCTCCATGGCAAAACGGGCTTGCAGAACGTCGAGGCGGAGTTTGGCTGCTAGCCTTTCAGAAGGCTTTGTTGGGTATGTCGAGGCTGTTTGCGGGCTGCCCAGACCCACGCGTGCCGTGGGATGGCCGGCCTGTCGAAGCTCTGACAGGATCGGCGGACCCCACGCGCGCGGTGGGATGCCGAGCCTGTGGGATGCTATAGAGGCCTGCCCAGATCCCACGCGTGCGCGACAGGCCCTCATGAACTCTTAGAGGCCTGCACAGGCCCGGCCGACCCCACACGCGCGGGCCCACCCCGCATCCCGACCCCACGCGCGGCGTGGGATGCCAGGCCTGTCGAGGGTTCTGGAGGCCCGGCCGACTCTACGCGTTCGAAGCAGGAAGTACAAGAACTCATCGACAATGTGAACGTTGCGGTAAACGCAATGACTTGACTAGGAAGGGCGTGTGTTCGCCATGTCAGCATGTGTTTGGTCATGAGTTGTGAGGGCCTGGGCTTGTATCCACGGAATACCATCGTCCTGTGATCAACTCAGGGTTGGTGCAGGGTGAGTCCATCTTTGACAAGCGGATGGCCTCAGGACGGCAGCCCGAAAGGCATCCGAGCCGCCCTCGAACATCGCAGGAGGCATGAGAGAGAGGGCCATTTGTGGCCGGGAATCTTGTGTACTTCTGGCAAAAGCACAGATATGAGAATAAACATCATTGGCAAGGGCCGGCGATAGTTGTTGGATCGCAGGGACGTTCGAAGATCTGGATAGCAACAGGAACGAAAGTTTGCCGATGCTGTCCTGAGCAGCTCAGGAAACTATCACCAGATCAAGCAGCGATGATTCGGTTGCTTCCAGCAGATGTTGTGCGTGTTCGGACTGAGGTGAGTGCCAGAGGTGCAGGCACACATGACTTGTCCCAGCAGGAGCGACCTCCAGCAGCATGGAATGTCGATAATGATGTGTCTGATGAGGTGCCAAGGATAGCCGAAGCACCGGCGCATGTTGCTGCTGGTGTGGATGCAGGAGATACGGTGATGGAGGAGGCTGAGCCAGGAGTTGCGAGACAGGAAGGAGCAGAGGAGCTTTTGAGCGTGAGCGTGCAGCCAGCTGTGGACGCAGGAAGTGACTCGCCGAAAAAGACGTTGCGTGTTGACAATGTGGTGATCAAGCTCACTCAAGCCCTGAGTCTTGATGGTGTAAGGGACAAAGGGCCGTAAGGAAGTGGCAATGAGTCAGGTTGGAGCTGACCGACGGTCAAGCCTGCAAAGAGCGAAACCCAAGGAGTGGAAGAAGCTCCTGGACAGCGATGCAATTGTCGTTCACAAAAGAAGGCAGGCCAGGAGATTGTGAGCAGGATGGAAAGAAGTCGAAATTCATGAAATCGCGATTCCTTGTGACTCAGGCGGAAGGTGCGAATCACTTGGACACGTCAGGACTTAAAGCTGGATGGTGTATCAGAGGGTACCTGGATCCCGCCCTTCTTGAGTTGGACACGATTGCACCTACGTTGTCAGCAGAAGGATTTGCTGTGGTGACGCAGTTGATTGCAAGCCAAAGGTTGGAGTTGCAGATTGCCGACGTGGAAGGAGCATTCTTGAGAGGCGACAAGCTGGATGCTTCACGTGGAAGGTTGTTCATTGATATGCCGCGTGGTGGTGTTGAGGGTTATGATGACGACGGCGTGATCGAGGCCATCAAGACGGTGTATGGTCTGGCAGATGCACCTAAGGCCTGGTGAAGAGCTTTAGTGACTTTAGTGTTACGCTAGTCAAGCTCGGCATGCGTGTGTCACACTTCGATCCATGTGTGTTCTGGTACTGCCATGAAGGCAAGATTCCAGGAACCGTGCTACTACTACTACCATTACTACCACGACTACTGCTACTACTGCTACTACTGCTACTACTGCTACTACGACTACCACTACGACTATTACTGCTGCTGGTACGACTACGACGACTACTGCTGCTACTACTACTACTACTACGCCGACTACTACTGCTACTGATTCGACTGCTGTTGTCAGTCAACAGCTACCTCGACTGCTATTGAGAATAACGACATTATTAGCAAGTGTATCGAATGTGGAAGCATGACATGTTTCGGCGGCAGTTCGAGGCATTGCTGAGGCGCAAGAGACAGGTCGTGAGCTGCAGATGCGAGGCAGTGTCGAGAAGGAATTCTTGGAATTCAGGTTTCGGCGCGATTGTGGTTAAGCAACTCTTGGATTTCGACGAGTGGGAGAGATCAGGGGCCGCTCCTAGGCAACATGTGCCACCATCTTTGTTATGAAGACCCCTGGAAAGGGACCCATCTAGTCTGAAACCCAGATCTGAGGCTCTGCGAAGGGCTCCGGCTCTTTGACCACATCCTGGAAGCAGAGATCCACACGGAGCAGGAGACTTGTCCTAGAGGTATCCAATCTAGACATCACTACGACTGGACTTTGTTTTCCTGCTTTGATTGAGGCTTGTTGCTTGAATTCTTGTGGGGCTTACAGGATGGGATTTGGAAGTGCAGCGGAGCCGGCATGCCCCGACGCACCCGTGAAACAGCGCTCATCCCACACTTGTGCGAAGAAAATGGGCTGAACTCGAAGAATGGCTGGGGAAACCACCAACATCAACCGCAGAGACGTCAAACTTGGAATAATCCGAATCACAAAATGCGATCATCTCAACATCCGCCTTCTTCGGGACCTTGTACTTGGGTTTTGGAGCAGGACCCAGCCGTCGGTCACGCATGAAAGGGTCGCATTTGGTTCGCTTCATGTTTAGGCGATCTTTCCACTTCCGTGTAACACCACAGCGCTGTCAAAACACGATGCCTTCATCTGCAGCACCCACTGTCTTCCCAACTTGCTTGTTCCACCATAGAACATGCCCACTCTTGTTATATTTGTTCCTGCAGCTCTTCTTTAAGAGACTCTATACGAGATGTGCTGCAGATTTCCGGGGCCCACAATCCACAGGGTTTGGAGTATCATCGTTTGCGGCCAGAGGGTGTCCCAGGGCCCCACGCGGCTTGGTGAGAGAGCGGGTTCCGGCTTATGAAATCACGACGGTAAGAGTTTTGTCGTTTTTGTGTTGTTGTCGCTGGTTGGGGCTTTTGCGTCGGTTTTGGACGTGTGGAGTCCAGGGCCCTGGAAACCTGAAGAAGCTCCTCCGAGCTGGCCTCATTATGACGGGATGCAGTAGTTTAGGGGCCTGACGGTGGAAAACGTATCGTTCTGGAGCTTTTCGATGGAAACTCCGGGTTCAGGCTTGAAGCCCTGGACCCTACACCCCAATATTCAAGACTGCCTGAGGCTTGTGTGAAAACACCAACCGCTACTCCCTCATCTATCAATGCTTGGAGCTGTTCTGGCCCGACCTAGGCTAGGTGGGGGTTTGTACAAAGCATTCGGCGGATTACGGATTTTGGGTATATGGCGCTGAAAGGTTCGGCCTCGACTTGTGTGGAACCTTTTTAATCCCCAAACCTTAACAACCACCATAGATGCCACAACAACTCTGGAAACCTCGACAAGGACTCCGCTCATTGCTTCTTGTACATACAAAAACCTTTCAATCCCCAGGTCTTCAAACAACACCAAATCTTACTTGTTCAGCTTATGGAGACAGAACCTGCGTGTTGCACCTGCACCGGAACGCTAAACCCTGATTCGAGCCGTCCTACCCCGTGTCAGGAGACTGCGACGGTCATGCAGCAAATGATTGCGTCAGCACCTGAGTTTTCAGGTTTAGAGTTTTCGGTTGCACCTGGAACGACGAATTTGCTGTGACCGATCTGTTTAGATTTCCTGCCACCTCGTACCCCAGACCCTATCCTCCCAGTCGAGCGTCGAATAGCTGCAAATCTTACACTCTGAAACCTCATGACACGTGCCCGAAGTCTGACATCCATTCCGCAAGCCCATCCAGAATCCATAATATTTGCTCGTGCCGCATCTACATGTCCTATTCAACCTATTCGTTCCCCCGCAGGCCTTGTACCACTTCAGGTTTTTGCATCATATCACTGCCATCGGTTGTGTCAAAGTCTTGTTCGTTGCAGCCCAATTGTACCACAACATGCGCTCAAAGCCTTGTTGTAATCCATTAGGGCGACACCGTGAGACTACTCACCAAAGGTTTTCCAGAGCTGCCTTTCCCTGCACCAATGGGTGAGGATGCGCATGGATTATGCTTCCATGTTGTGATGTTGACGACGATGATGAGGACGCTGACGTTGAATTTGTCATTCTCCTGTCATGATTGTGCGAAAAACAGAACAGTACTGGTAATGATATTTGTTGTTCTTGCAACGCTTCTTCTTAGCTTGTGGAGGCTATTGTTGCCATGATCGCAGTTACAATCGCTACCAGCTACCATTGCCATCATCAGATATCTGGTGTTGTAATATTATCAACATCCTTATTCGAATATACTTCTGTCTGCTTGTTGATGAGTACTATGGGTATTATATACAACTTACTCATGCCATCCGCTCATTTGGTTTCTTTTGTCTCCACGACTGAAACAATTTGTGTTCAAATGGTGGCTTATGTGCCTATGCATCTTCAGTTGTCCGTAGTCAGTTTTATAGTGTTCTTCTTCTTGTTGTTGTTGTTGTTGCTGCTGCTGTTAAGGCGGCTGCTGCTGTTGCTGTTGTTGCTGTTGTTGCTGTTGTTGCTGTTGTTGCTGTTGCTGTTGCTGAAGTGACAGGACAGAAGTACTGCCACAGCACAGAACCTGCAGTCCCGAGGGACCGGGGCAGAGGCTGGTGCTGTGCTTAGGCACGGCCAGCAAGAAGCTTTCATGGCAGAGCCAGATATGCTAGGCGCAACACATAAAGTCGAAGGAGTAACGCCTTGCAAGACGATGCTCCCTTTTTGAACACGAAACAAATCCGGATATCGACGAGAAGACGTCAATAAGCCTTCCCAAGTAGGTCAGACGCTCGCCAAGCGAGGAAGTGTTTCACACCCGCAAGAGACATCTTCCGGTGCGAGTATGCGGTTGCTGTTGCTGTTGCTGTTGCTGTTGCTGTTGTTGTTGTTGTTGTCGTTGTTGTTGTCGTCGGGGTTGTTGTCGCCTGCTTATGGCCGACATTGTCTTTGGGTAGGTCCCAACATCTAGCCACTGCCCCGCAGGGCCGTGGAGTACATGCACAGCCAGATGATTTGCCACCGGGACATCAAGCCCGAGCATGTGCCGTGGGGGATTCCAACGGCTTGGGGTGTGAAGTTCGAAGTGTGGGATTTGCAGCCTCGGGCCTTGGACACTGACCCCTAAACAAGAAGTTGGAACTGAGCGCTGAACGACCGAAAGCTAATCCTCCAGGTGCTGCTCAGGCAGAAAGGGAGCCTCCTTGATTGCCTTGTGAAGGCACGCCGTCTTTTCGTCAAACAAGCAGAAGTACTGCAGCACTGGGCGGATTTAGGTGGATATGGGGTGAGAGTATGATCAAACACAGCGGTGGTACCTGTAATCATGTGTGTGTGTGGTGATGCTGGTAGGAATCGGCGCAATATATACCAAGTAGTATTTGCTCCTGACAGTTGACGCACAACAGTAGTCAAGGTCTCTGTGTGATGGAAGATACCATTTCTCAACGATGTTGCGGAGCACGTTCCAGCAGTAGCAAAACCTCCAAGCTCTAAGCCCGCAGCCCTGCAAACCCGAAGGCCCTCAACCCGAATCCGTAAAGCCTTAAATCCGAAAGCTGATCGCCTGCAGCTCATTGACTTCACAACCGCAGTGGAGTTCGGTGCCCCGGGACAGGCGCAGAGCTATCTGCAGTTGTTCTGAGGTTGAGGTATTAGGGTTTGGGTATTAGGTGGTAGGTAGGGGTTTAGGTGTTTCAAGGGTTTAGGGCCCAGCACGTCAAACCTCAAACTCCAAAATGCATGAATCCCTAAACCCATGGAGTCGTGAAGCCCTACATAAGCCCAATTCGTTATGAAGCGGACTTTTTAAGAACAGACCACAACTTAGGATAGCCCCACGTAGAAGCACATCCAAAATCCTCAGATTTTCAACGAGCGTGCCGGGACTCCCTACTACTGCTCTCCCCAAGCGGCGGCCTCAGATTGGCGAAGGAGGTCGTATACAGTCGGCGTGAGGTTTTAGGAGTCTAGGAATGCAGGGTTTCGGGCTTGCGGTCACTCTTTGTCGGCTTGGGGATGGCTTGGTTTCAGACATGTTTCAGATGTCTTTAGCTCCGGTGTTGAAGCTGCAGGCGCGAGACCGGTTGATGTACTTACTGCTCCCACTGCTGCAGCAACAACAGCAACTGCTGCTGCTGCTACTACTTCCGCCCTCACAGTCTAAACCCTGACCCCTTAACCCCAAATCCCTGGAATCCCGAATCTCCTGCCTTCTGCCTAAACCGCAAACCCTGAGCCCAGAACCCGTTGACCGCATGCCTGTGCTTTGAAACAACCCCTGCACCATGCAATGGCGAACTAAAGCGCTGAAGATTAACACTAGCAGTATCACTAGGCTAACGAAAAACTCAACAACAACAATAACAACACCAACACTGACCCTAACACTAATACTGATGCTAGTACTACGGTTGATGTTATAAATCCTGCGTTACCCATAATAAGGAATATACCGTGATTCCCACGACCACGACACTACCACTAGCTGTACCACTACAACTGCCACTGCCACTACCACTACCACGACCACTGCCAC
>CAJNJA010010717.1:0-14046 GCA_905231915.1 Symbiodinium necroappetens
CATGCATGCATGTATGTGTGTGTGTGCATGCATGCATGCATGCATACATACATACATACATACATACATACATACATACATACATACATATATATATATATGCATATACCATCAACTCTTTTTGGTCGAGTTCGCAATGCCATACACTATGGATCTTCGGTTTATGTGATCTCTTCTTTACCTATGGAAGCACATCGTTTCCGACATGCTTTCGCAGGAGGCTGTCAAGTCTCATGTTTGGCCCTCTGCTTCCTGAGATTCCTGAACCTAAATTCCCAGCCCTGGCCTGAACAATTAGTACTGTTCACTTTGGTTGGCTTGCCAAAATATGTGTTCGGTCCGTTTTTGCCGAGCGCCGTCTAGGAAGGCTGCAATCCTGCATCTATCAGCTGATGGTGTCGTACTACACCCCTGCCGTCCTTGGTGCGGCTACTAATTTCTGCTCATGTTGCTGCTCCTCGGCCTGCTCCTACGTACTCCTAGGTCCTAGGAACTACGATTACTACTACTTCTGCCACTGCTGCCGTTGCTGCTGCTGCTGCNNCTACTACTGCTACTCCTACTAGTACTAGTACTAGTACTAGTACTACTACTGCTACTGCTACTGCTAGTCTTCCTTCTCCTACTACTACTACTACTACCACTACTACTGCTACTCCTACTAGTACCAGTACTAGTACTACTACTGCTACTGCTACTGCTAGTCCTCCTCCTACTACTACTGCTACTGCTACTACTACTACTACTACTACTACTGCTACTACTCCTACTGCTACTGCTACTGCTACTGCTACTAGTACTACTACTGCTACTCCTACTACCACTACTACTACCACTACTACTGCTACTACTACCACCACTACTACTACTACTACTGCTACTACTACTTATTACTCCTACAACAGCTAGGATGACGGTTGCGGCCTCTACAACCACGTTGACTACTACGGGCAGCTACGTCGAATGCGACTTCGATTGCTGCGACAACTACTGCTGTCGGAGCCGTTTTTGGCTTACCGCCGCGACGGTTTTGCTCTTGGCTGCCTCCTATTCCTCTCATGGGTTAGAGATGATCATAAGCCCCACCTGTGCTGCCATGAATCACTCTCGCAGGTTTTGCAGCTGTTTCATGCGATGCCATCTGCTGGAGCCGTTCACAGTATCGACAGTCACTTGCATGCCTGGATGCTTACCAAGCCTCCTGCCGCCCAAGGGCCAGCTACCCATTAGTTCCGAATTCGGATTCGGAAATAGCAGCACTGTGCAGGTTTAGTAAGGATAACCAGCTAATCGTGAGCTGCCTGCGGGCTTGCTGCCTATCGTTTCCAAGGGGTTGACTTGGTTTGCAGGTTTATTTGCATGTAGTGGGTCTGAAGCAATCCAGGTCTCGGATGTGAGGGTGGCACTGGGCCGGGCGAGTTTAGATTTGAGATCGCGAAGGCTTCCAGGAAATTGCGCATGGTTAACGGTTGGCTTCCTTTCGCTTCGCCAAGGTCCTGTTCTCCCATGAGAGCAAGAACCGTTGAGTGTAGAATCTTGAGCAGATTGCAGGAAGAGAAGTTGAGCCTTCATCCGCAGAACAGCGCTCCTGGGAGACGGTTTTGTAGCAGGGTCTGAGGCCGTTCAAGTGGAGCGTTTGTGCCTCAAGGTCAAAGTTCAAACTCCAGTGGTTGCACGCCAGAAACCCTCGAACCCTCAGGGTCGTTTTTCAAAGGCCCGGAAAAAAAAACGCTCCCGTCAGCCCATACTAATGACATACAAAGCATCAGTGCTTTCCCCCGTCCATATCTCGCAACCGGAAATCCAGTCCAAGCGTGATTTGGGGGCAGCCACAAAAGGGCGGTTTCACCCGAAAGTCCGTGGCCGAGGCTACGCACGTGCCATCGGGTCCTTGGTTAGAATGGCGCTTCGGCACGAGGCCGTAGCAACTCGACTTCACAGGTCTCCGCTTCTGTGGAAGGGCTCTTTGATGTTGTAGCTCTGTTCGCACTCTGCAAGTTTAGGAGGCCCCGTATCTTCTGCAACTTACCGTGCACCAAACACTTGAGCGCAAAGATCCAGATGGAGGACACATAGCATTCGTAAGCCCTACAAAGCAAATTACAGGCCGTGCTTACAAAGCCGCTTGATTAAGCTGCAGGGTTTGCGTTCGGATCGGGTTTCCAGTCCGGTCCCTAAGGAACTCTGCAGATCGGCAGCCCAGCGAGGGCACGGAGCCCAAGAGCCAACGATGTCTTCCGAATCTCTTGGTCCCTGAATGTACTCGACACACTCCGGCTGTAAAGTCGAAACCTGATACACAGTAGCTTGTGGTTGAGGGTCCTGAAGCGTACAGCCTGCACCTCGGAGCTTGCAAGCCATCAGATACCGAGGGATGCGTTCCATCAAAATGAAAGCCCCCTGATTCCCCGATTCAGAAACCCCTCTTCGTTCTTCCGTCTAATGGGAGGCTTCCGTCTCATGGGAAGGTTGTTCGAAAATCTGCAGCCAAAAGCCCAGACTTAACTCCAAATCGAAAGATGCCGAGATGAGTGAAGGAGTCCTACGGTGCTAGGTAGCAGCCTCTGCACCCTGGAAATTTTCCTTCTTTGGGGTTCGAGCTTAGGGTCATTCTATCGGCTGAACTTGCAGCCCGCGTGAGTTGTCAACATGTCCCAAGGTTGCGAGCAACTTCCGTCGCAGAATACTACATGCTGCTGAAAATGGCACAGAGGAGAAGACTCCCAAGTCTTGGTGTTTCTGGATCTACAGGGATTCTCTTGGAGGGCTGTGGATGTTTTCGCGTCCGGCTGGTCCCAGTCATCCACTCAGGGTCAATACTCTGCAGCATGATCTAGATGATGATGCAGTTGACAGCCGACTGTCGTCACAGCTCTTTGCGAGCTTCTTCCTGCAGGTGACATGGCATCAAACAGGCAGGTGTTCATCAGCAGTGCGAATCGTGATAGCGGTGGTGTAGCATCGATGCCCGAACTATAGGGGGTAATGAAGGCTATGGTCGTTAATGCTAATGCGTGGCCATGGTCCGATGGCAGCAGTCGTCTCATCCCCATTCGTTTCGTAAATGGAGGTGGAGTCGAAGCAATCTTCGTTGTCGTTGACGTCGTCGTTGTCAAAGTCGTGGTAGTGGTCGCAGTGCTGGTCGTCGTCACAGCAGTAGCCGAGCAACAGACACAACCAACAATAACATTAAGAACTAGACTAACCATACTGCCAACCACAGCAGCAGCATGCACAACAACAACAACAACATAACAACAGCAGCAACAACAACAAGAGCCACAACAACAACAACAACAACACCAACACCAACACCAACACCAACATCAACATCAACATCAACAACAACAACAACAACCACAATAGCAGCAGCAACAGCAACAGCAACAGCAACCGCAACAGCAACAGGAGCAGCAACAGCAACAGCAACAGCAACAGCAACAGCAACAGCAACAGCAACAGCAACAGCAACAGCAGCAACAGCAGCAACAGTAGCAACAGCAGCAGCAGCAGCAGCAGCAGCAGCGACAGCAGACAGCAGACAGCAGACAGCAGGCAGCAAGCAGCAAGCAGCAAGCAGCAAGCAGCAAGCAGCAAACAGCAAACAGCAAACAGCAAACAGCAAACAGCAACAGCAACAGCAACAGCAGCAACAACAACCAACAACAAGAACAGCAGCAGCAGCAGCAACAACAACAACAACATAACAGCAGCAGCAACAACAACAAGAGCCACAACAACAACAACAACACCAACACCAACACCAACACCAACATCAACAACAACAACAACAGCAACAGCAACAGCAACAGCAACAGCATTAGCAACAGCATTAGCAACAGCAACAGCAACAGCAACAGCAACAGCAACAGCAACAGCAACAGCAACAGCAGCAACACCAACAACAACAACAACAACAACAACAACAACAAAACAACGGCAGCAGCAAAAACAACAACCACGCTGACAACGACGACATCAACAGCAACAACAACAACAACGACAGCAACAGCAGCAGCAACAGCAACAGCAACAGCTACAGCTACAGCTACAGCTACAGCTACACCAACACCAACACCAACACCAACACCAACCAACACCAACCCACACACCAACACCAACACCAACACCAACACCAACACCAACACCAACACCAACACCAACACCAACACCACCACCACCACCCACACCAACACCAACACCAACGCCACCACCACCAACAACAACGACGACGACAACAACCTCAGCACCACCGCTAACACCAACGCCACCACCACCAACAACAACGACGACGACAACAACCTCAACACCACCGCCGCCGCCACCACCACCACCGCCGCCACCACCACCACCACCGCCGCCACCACCACCGACAACAACAACAACATCACCAGCAGCAACAGCAACAGCAACAGCAAAAGCAACAACAGCAACAACGGCAACAACAACAAACCAAACAACAGCAACACGAGCAGCAAGAGCAGCAACAACACAACGTTCAGCAACAGCGGCAGCATCAAAGGCAATAGCAAGTGCCGCAGAAGCACCAGCCGCAACCACAACAATCACCACGACAACAGAAACTGCTACCACTTCGACGACGGCGACTACCCACCGCTGCTGCTACTGCTACGGCTTCTTCTACGGCTGCTGCCACCACTGCTGCCTGCTGCTACCTCTGCTGCCACTGCTGCACTGCTGCTACTACGACGACTGCTGCTACCACTACACCACCACCACCACCACCTTGACGACAACGACGACACGAAGCGACGACGACGACGACTAACTACTCACACTCCTTTCTCGCATTTTTTCTCCTCCTGCTCCTCGTTCGTCCTCCTACTAGACAGCTGCTCTACTCGTAGGCTTACGGGTGCCACTGCAGCGGTCGCACCCGCCCTCGTAGCTCTTCCTGCTACGCGCAGCAACATCTGGTGACACAGTATTGCGGATTGTGTTTGAAGCCAGGACCTCCCTTTGGGAGATGGCTTTGGACACCTTTTTCTCTATGCATCGGCGACTAGGCTTGCTAAGGTGCAGATTTTGCAGGCCAAAAGCATCCATGCTCTTAGGTTTAGGTCTGTTTCTGAGGCCGTGCAGTTTGCATCTTTGCGTTGCTTTAAGCTATCTTTGCAATTGCTCTTGCTGTTTTGGTGCATGACAGCCAGCATGAAAGTTCTACCAGTCTCACTTTGAGTTTCGTTTTGGGTGCAATTTGTTTTCTAGCCGCCTTTCAAGGAGTGCGGCCTTGACGGAATTCAGACCAAAATGAGGCCAAGGTCCCGACGAGACTGCGTACATAGCGGCACGGGAGCCCCAAAGATGCACACTAGCCAACTCTCTGCTTCCAACGTTGCAAGACGAGAAGCCCAGTGTCCGTGCCACACTGTTTGGGGAATCTGTCTTATTCAAGCAGGGCGTGCCCAACTGGAATTGCCAGGCACTTGCAGGGTTG
Source organism: Symbiodinium necroappetens (assembly GCA_905231915.1). NCBI lineage: Eukaryota > Dinophyceae > Suessiales > Symbiodiniaceae > Symbiodinium > Symbiodinium necroappetens. Next base: position 5,459 of record CAJNJA010010717.1, read on the forward strand.
TTTTAGCTAACGCACTACCAATTGACCCGCGGGTTATGCTTGTTTTTGCTGTTTTTGTCTGCTTCTGGGTGTGGGGGGCGGTTGAGGTGTTGGGGGGGGGGGGGCTAGTTTCTTTCTGTCTGACGACGTCCATTACCGAGCAGTCCTAGGAGTAGCAGTGCTACTAGTTACTATAGTTGTACTGCACTAACCACCCTTGCTATGCTGCTGCTGCTGCTGCAGCTGCCGCTACTCCCTTGTAGCCTTCGGTCTTCTAGGGCTTAGGGTTTCGGGCTCACAGTTTAGCTTCGGTCTTCTGGGGCTCAGGGTTTCGGGCTCACGGTTTAGATTTAGCTCTGAAACCTAAACTCCGAAGCCCTAAAACCCTAAACGTCTACACCGTGAATCATCAACACCCGAAGTCCATCACTACGAGCAATCATGCCGACCTCAACTCGTTCTAAAGTCCTGCCGTTCTTCAGTCTGGACCCTTCCAATCCTCAAGGCTTCCGCCCTAAACGCTTCCTAGAGACTTTGGACCGTCCGCAGTTACAGACACATCAACCTGCCTGGCTTCAGAATTAAGGCAGCCCGCACAGAACTGAAACCGCGGAGTCAGGGGCTCTTGAACCCTCTCAACCGTAACCATTTTAAATACTATGTTAGTATCCTAGAATCCTATAGTCGTCTGCTGGTACTGTTTCATAGCGGCTAGGCCTAAATAGTTCAAGTCCAAACAAAAATCCCCAGCAAGCAAACCCAAAACCCTGCAGCTAGAAGCTTAAAACCAGCATCCCGTGCCCTACCGAAGCAGTGCAAGCCCCAAATCCTTCAACCCAACATCCCCTGACATTGCTTTCGCATGGGAAAAACCGCGAAAAACACGACTTCCAACCATGACACAATGACGAAAGAAAGAGTCGACACGTGTAGAGGTCGCGCACGGCTGTCTCCCAAAACAATAACTGATAAAGCAGAAAACATCGTTTTTCTGAGTGAAACTACATTTTTTGCCTTAACGCCCCTCAAGACTACAAAGGCTTGGCAACACCGAAGCCCCAAAACCCCACACCTCCCCAGAAATCCGAAAAGGCCATTTTCTCCGGAAAGCTTTAAAGACGTGTTGCCCAACAATCAAGCCATCAAACGCAAAATCATGCTTTTGCTGTGGTAACACCACCAAAAATACTCGTTTCAGAGATAAATCAATGACGAAAGCAAGCCCCGAAAACTTTCGAGGTTGCGCGAGGATGTGTCTCCAGAACTGATAATCCAGAAATCAGCGTTTTACCGTGGGAGACTGCAATTTTGCCTTCAAAAACGCTCGTGCTATCGCGCGGGTCGTTTCGCGTGGCGTTACCTTGTTTTACTTTGCTCGTTTGCAAGGCCTGGAGCCGTAGACCCAAGCCTCCGAAAGCAGATCAGGCATGGAGTGGCACCAGATGAAAGATGCTACGATGTGCCTCGGATTTCTGTTTGCTGTTTTCCTGCCGACAGGAGCTACAGTATCAGCAGGATCTTACTCACGAGATCCGTCACTCATTTCACAAAGACGCTGCCAAGCTCCAGAACGACCTCGCCATCCCAGGCACTAGCTCGAAAGTGCATTTGGTGCACTGTGAGCCTCAGCCAGACGCCCTCTTGAAAGCATGGCTGTACCCAGACAAAGCATCAAGCAAGTCTACAAGGGTTCCTTGGACATCGGAGTCTCCGGTTTCCGAGACGGAAACTTTCTTGATAACCGCGCAGCCTGGCTTCGAAGTGAGACAGTCGAGATGCCCCTCCTGAGGTTCTGTTGGACGCATGCCGAGCGGGCGGCCAAACACAGCAGATGCTGAATGTGCTCCGCTTCTCAGTGCAAGTTTAAGGATGGAGTCTAACATTGTGCCTTTGATTCGTTACGATCAAGATCAGAACTATATTCCTGCCAGTCATTCAAGGCCTGGTTGCTGTCAGCTGCTGCTTCGTTGCCAACCGTAGCCGTGTCGCTGACTCTCAATCTCATAGCCGATTCCAGCCAAAATTGTTTTCATGCGTCCCTATCAGGTTTATGTGATGGGGTTTGGCCGTGGGGCTTTGACTGGACTTTTTGATGAATGCGGCTTCGATCAATGACCAGGTCAACACAAGAGGCCCTGCTCAGCCTTGCGACCTCTGTAGGTCATTTGGAACCAAGCCAAGCCCCAGTATGCCCCAGTGCAACCCCATAGCTGGAGGGCTTCAGGGTTTAGGTTCCACGCGTGGGGTCTAGGCTCTAGACAAACTTCTTCACCCTTCGGTCTACAAATGTGCTATCGTTGCACAAGGGGCATGGTGCTGTACTCTTCCTCGTGTCCTTCCTTGTCTACATCGGAAGTACCGTGATCTCAAAAATGTGACCCCAGCTGCGAGGCCAGTATCCGCCTCCTGCAGAACCCGACTGAGGCAGCAAGGAAGGCAGAAAACAAATGGGTTCAAAGGTTCGGGGTAGGGATCCACCCCGTTCGGGTTAAGGACAGGCGCAGACGGTGCAGATGTGTGATCTTTGCTTGTAGGCCCATTACTTCAGACAGGCTCTTTCTCGGAGAGCCTGTGCCAGGCTCACGGCAAGCTCTGGGGGTGCAATCTTTCATGTCCTCTGTCCGACTCATACAGGTCAGGCCCAAGACCCAAACACCATCCGTCACACAGATTTCGTACACCTTCCCTGAGCTCGGCAGCCGGAATTGGACCCCTTTCACCCTTTAGCCCCAAGTATGATTTCCAAAGCCTTCCAAAGATCTGGGTTGGGCCTGTTGGCTTAGAGGACGTGGAGGCCTTGGTTATTTTGTTGGGATCTTGAGTTGGGTTGTTGAAGGGTAGTTAGTGTTTTTCCTGCGAATCCCCGGAGAATCCCTGGAGTCCCCAACCTTGCAAGTTCCTGATCTGTACTCTAGAGCGGGGTTGTTCGAAGGAAAATAAGTCGCGTGTGTACATGCCGAACGGCTGGGTTACCATGTGTTTTGTCTCAGTCGGCGCACCCTTGCTGAGGCAGCACTTACATATTCTATATACATACGTATATATACATACGTATATATATATATTATATACACACATGCAGTAATTATATGCACAAGCTAAAGTACAATACAAGATGAGATAGGATAAGATAATATAATCACCCACAAGTCCACAAGTGAAGCAGTTTCCGATCAGCCGAATAGCTGTGGGACCAAATCGCATGCGCTCGCCCCTTGCCGTGCGGCTGCGGGCGCTGGTGCGCCCAGATGCAGCTGAGTTGCAACGTGCCAGGCTCAGGATTTAACTCTAAGTTTTCTCAACTCTAAGCCGTTTCTATGCTTCAGAATCTGAGTCCGAAATGCTTTACGTGGTGTCTGGGTCTAGGTATACAACGTTTCGGGGATTTCGACACCCACTGAAAGGTTGACATGTCGCTCAGCTTAATTTTGTCCTACCTTTTTGTTGCTAAGGCCAGAGAAGTTTTAGGTTTCGATTTGGATTCGGGCGGTAAGCAAAACTCTTGCAGGTTTCGGACGTTCAAGAGGATCCTTCTGCATCCGAGGTCCCTGAGCTAAACCCGGAGTTGACCAGTGACCAAGCCGTGAACCGTTTAGCTTTCGAATCCGACATCGGTATAGTCCATGGTTTTTACAAGGTTCTAGGGGTTCAGGGGTTCGGATGTCGGCGCGCTGATTGACCGATGTCCGCACCGTTTGGACCGGACCAGCTGTACAAGACAGGCACAGAGAGATACACAGCCCACGTAGTCAAAGCGAGGCGATTGCAAACTAGGTACCGGCGAGTGAGTGGGTGACGTCAAACCAACTGTAGCATTTGCCTCCATCGCGCTGCAATGGCTGACCTCAGTGGCATGGCTACTGATCCGGAGCCCTCTGCCACCAGCAGTGATGAAGCAACCTCCACAATGTCGTCAGAGGAGGCAAGTGTGAAGGAGAATTCCATCGAGGAAGCCGCAGAGCAGATCTTAGGGAGTGACTATGCCCTTTGCAGCTTGGATGTGTCAGCGGGGGTGCCAGTATCAAATAAGTGCCCGTGAAGCGCTCTTCCGGTGCCTCTTGAAAGCTTCCGGCATGTGGCGTTGTTCGACATCTCGGGTAGGGCCCACAAGCACTCGAACCAGAACTCCAAATATCTTCAGCCTTGAGGCAGCCTAGAGCCAAGGCAGAGTACCGCGCCATGCTCGGTACTCCTGGCCCTCCATGGCACTGGAGCAGATGGCGCAGGGCGGCTGCATCGCGAATGTTGTGCTCGGAGCTGAAATAGGACGAGTTGGCGGCTTAAGGTTGGGTGCAGGAATTCAAGGTCTTGGCTGGTTGGCGGTTTAACATGCAGTGACAGTATGATAAGCTGAAAGTCAAGCCCAATTGCTGCAAGCAACCCTGATTTGTAACCCTAATCCTGAGATGTAATGCCATGTCACCAGTGAACAATCAACCCGACATACTTGAGATCCGGAGCCAAAGGGAACAATGTGCTTGTTCGAGATCTGCATTGATGCTTGCTGGAGTAGCAACAGTTCATAGCGTCAGTTTCCTTGGGAATGGATCGCTCGGAACTCACGCAGGACATAAGATGACTTCCACTGATGCCCTGCTGGCTGTTCTCCTCGGTAACCTCATACTGGCTTTGATGGGCCTGGTACTTGGCATGATCGGCTGCAGAGAAGGCGGGGTCCCAGGGATGTATTGTGAAGGCTAGTGTTTCGATTCTTCATCAGTACATTGGTCTGCAGTATCTATTCGTGTTGCTGCCACGTTAGCTTTCTATCTGCACAATCTCAAAGACAGTGACCCTTTTCGCCGCTGCCTGCCTTACTCCTTCCGGGTTCATCTAACTTTTACATTGCATCGCGAGACCCCATCCTCAGCCATTTCGAGAATCCCTTGTTTGCCTGGGTTCTTCTGAATATTTCCGAACTCTGTCATGCGTGCCCTCTATATACTACAGGGGGTGTCGGATACAAAGGGAAGGTAGCACAGCAAACCTAGTGTCGCTGCAATCATGATATCTTTGGTTTTGGTGCAACCTCGGCAAAGCTAAGCCTGAGCCTTTCTACTGCCCGCCATCACCTCACGGGCCGCGGTCTACCTGTCGTCTGATGGAAGCGATACAATCTTTGCCCCTCTTTGGGGAACAGCCAACAGAATCGTGATTTCAAGCACTTAATTTGGGGAAGATGTCAGAAGGGCACACAGAACTCCCTTCTTCGCCGTCCGGCATGGTTCAAGCCCCCGTTTTGTGCGCACCGCCTGTGGGAGCCTATGTGTTTTCGCTCAACAGTTGTGTGGAGACATGCCTCGCTTGGAGAGTCCGAGTGTGACCGAAATCCGAAACGCGGAGAATAACAAACACCAAAAAAACACCAAGCCGCAGCACGCAAACGAAATCTAGAACCTAAACCCCAGAGGCATGACTACGTCCATGCTGGGGCGCTGGACAGGTCTTGGTGTGGTCGGTGCCGTGGTCGATATCAAGCTTCCCTCGGAGGGTTTTACAAACAAGGGTTACCTCTGACGTGCCGAGATCAAGAGACTATAAAGAGCCTGGTCTTCGGACTGGAAAACAGCAGCGCCATCGGGAGAACCTTGTCGAGAGCAACCTACTATACAGGTTAGATGTGGGGGCTTGGTGGAATGGGGCCTGGAAGCAAAGGGAGGGGAATGGACATCACATGCAAGGAAAGCACGATAGAGCGGGAGGTTTGTGTTTTCCCGGCTTAGACTTCGGCTACTGGGCCGCACCAGCGGCAAAGGCGGGTTGAGGCCGTACGATGCACACAGTGTTCGACGTTTGCTTGGACCCCATTACCGAGCTCACAAGCTCCGAAGCCATCTTCAGGCACCGGGCTACTGAGCCTCATCACGACAGGCAGCCTCTTCGGTTGGTTTGGGATCCAAGCCGCGCTCCTTGCCTTTGGTTTAATGTTCGCTGCTTATCAGGACGCTGTCGTGAGTCTTGCCAGATTCTTCAGCACACAGCCTCGATGTTTCACTGTTTCACCACCTTTAGCGAGCATGTTCGATACTTTCTGGGCTCCTGGCTCCGTTTTTCTGGAGTCTTTGGTTAAAGTCTTTGTGCCACGAGACGAAGAGGGCAGTGCTGGGTCCTACTGCCTAAGCTCGAGAATATCCAAGTTTGTCGTGCTTGGTCGTTGCTGCACTGTGTGAACAAATGACGTCGGCCCATCCGGATGAACTGCCTCAGCAATCGCTTCGGCTTCTGGACGGAAAGTATTCAGTGTAAGGGGAGTCGTACTTTTCATCTGCCCATTCCTCAGTGCTGTAGTTTAAAAGCTTCGTAATTCATGACATAGGTAGGTAAGCTTGGCAGGTACAGGTTTAATCAGGACCTAACGACTGAATAAGTAGTTAACAAATCCCAAACCGTGGGCCCTGCATCCTAATACCCTGAGCCAAGTTTAGGTTCCAGCTCGCCAGCCCTTGCCCGGTAGGCGACTCCGTCAGGGCTCCCCTAGTGGGCCGCACTCATACCACTGTCTTGCCGAATTAAAACTACCGGGGCAAATGCTCCCCGACAAGGAGATTTAACATGAGAAGGGCCTTCAGTAGCCGGAAGCAGGGATTACTTTGATGCCTTGGCTATGTTGTCATTGTACAACTGCCGCACAGCTATTACAATCGTTGCTGCTAAATGGTCTTGGCAATTGACGGTTGTAATCCGCATCCTCTTCCTCGAAGTTGCGAATCTGCGGATGAATCTCAATCGGCCGACATACTCTGTTCAGATGAATGCCTTGGGCAACAACATGTGGTAGCGTCCAGAGTCCCGCAGTTTCCGCGTTGAGCCGTACCTACGACTCTGAGTACACTGCAAACCCCTTTCTTTAGCGAAAGAGCAAGCGCAATGTACCACTTGTGCTTTGGACTTGCTCTGTGCACCATCGGAACAGCTCCTCTTCGCTCTGAGCACAATCTGAGCACAAATCGGTATCCTGCGGACCTTGTTCCCTTCACCTGACAAGCCCTAAGTCTGAAGCCCACAAGCCACAAGATCATAGGATCGCCGGAGACGGCTTGGAGGCAATTGGCCGCTTGGGCTACGCCTGGACTTGGACTCTGGCGAACGGGGCGCTGGCAGGGCCAGGGATTCGGAATTATAGATATTCATGGTTTCCCATGGCAGGACAATGACAAGACCACCCTTACTTGGAACCGATGTCGAAGTGATTATGGAACCGTGGACAGTGAGTTTGGAGGTCAGAGTTATGGGCGTCATGTTTGTTGGGTGACTTGGAACCTTGCCTCTAAGAGCGGACAGGTGACGTTTGTCGTCGTTTTTGGCTTTCGCTGGATGGTTGGCGCATCCTGGATCACAGGCCTCAGTGTTTTGTTAATGGGTGCAGAAATGAAACTTAGGCGGTGATGAGTTGACACTGTAGTTGTACCCCTGGGACTGATGGGCTCTGGTCCCCTGTCAAGGACCCATCTTCTTGGTCGTGGTTATCTGGGCATGCGTTGTGGCCCTGCAAGATTCCGGCCACAAGAAGCACGACCTCGAGCTTTCGGAGCTCTCTCTGCTGCACGGAACCGGGATTGTTGTGGGAGGGTGGGTTGTGGGCACGACGATCGCGTCGGACGTCTTCCGATTTGCTCGGTCGAAGCGTCAAGCTGCATCACTTGTTGCCCTGCCTCGCAGCTGTTCCCTGGCAGTCTACATGGTCGCCGGAGTCTTGCTTGCGCAAGCATATGGGACGGACGATGTCATCACGATCATGCATGAGTCTGTCGGTCTCGGAGCTGTCGTAGTCGTGGTGGCCGGAGAGATGGTCATCAACTGCACGAACATATATTCTGCGATGCCTGATCTGTTTAGGAAGTATTTTTATGTATCGATGAAGCGGCTTCAAGATCAGCCTCTGATTCTACTGCTTAGTCAGGGAGCAAAACACCGAGCTGGGAGGAGGAGCAGCAGCAGGAGGAGAACGTGTTGTTGCAATTGTGACGGTGGTGACAATATGGTAGTGGCTGCTGGGATAGGATCATGTGGTAGCGGTGGCAGTAGCAGTAGAGTTCGAATCAGCATCAGCACCAGCAGGAGGAGGATGAGCAGGAGGAGTAGAGGTTGGAAGTACTAGCCGGAGGCAGGTTGTAGGAGGTGCCTGGCGGTAGTTGGCAGTAGGTAGTAGGTAGTATGTTGGCGGTAGGAGGTAGGAGGTAGCGGACACAAGGTAGTAGGCAGTCGTCGGCGTGGCGGTGGCGGCGGTGGTGGTAGACGTAGTAATAATTAGTGGATGTGGAGTATACATGGAGGTAGAAGTAGAGGTGGTAGTGGTAGCAGTAGTGGTAGAAGAAGTAGAAGAAGTAGTAGTAATGACAAAAGTCTGTTGTAGTAGTAGTAGTAGTAGTAGTAGGAGTAGTAGTAGTAGGAGGAGGAGGAGGAGGAGTAGTAGGAGTAGGAGTAGGAGTAGGAGTAGGAGTAGGAGTAGGAGTAGGAGTAGGAGTAGGAGTAGGAGTAGGAGTCGTAGGAGTCGTAGGAGTCGTAGTAGTTGTAGTAGTTGTAGTAGTTGTAGTAGTTGTAGTAGTAGTAGTAGTAGTAGTAGTAGCGGTAGTGGTAGTGGTAGTGGTAGTGGTAGTGGTAGTAGTAGT
>CAJNJA010010718.1:0-13747 GCA_905231915.1 Symbiodinium necroappetens
TCTATCTATCTATATACACGCACATATACAAGATATACATACATACACACATATACACACACACACACATATATATATATATGCACACATACACACATACATATACACATATGTATATATATAAATATGTATATACACACAAACACACACAAACCCACACACACACACACAAACACACACGGAGACAGAGAGACAGAGAGACACCCAGACAGACAGACAGAGACACAGACAGAGACACAGACAGAGACACAGACACACACACACACAGACACACACACACACACACACACACACGCATGCGCGCGCTCAAGCAGTCGCGAGTGAAAAGACTGGCAACTGTAGTGCCAAGACTACTTTTCTAATCAGAGCAACATCGGCAGGGTTTTACATAAACTTTTTCTTTAGAAATACAGCTGTGAGACCGAAAAACATTGTCCAAGTATGAGCATCAAACAGAGGAAAGTGGAAAGTCCAACATGAGTTGAACGACGACCGGTGCGAGCATATGAGCAATCGGAATTACGGGGCGTAAAATTTTTCAGGGCAGCACAAGCAAAACGACCAGCACGAGTATTGAGCTTACTTAAACGAAGGGTGCAATGAGACTGACTGACAGCGTGAGTAGTAAGCAAACTGTTTATGAGTTTCTGCAACAGCAATGACATTGATTCTACGGAGAGGAAGAGTGAGAGTATTTGTGTGTAGCAGACGAGTAAGAAGACCATGTTCAATCTTCAGGGGCATGAGCACGCACAGAAACAGTAACAGTAAAGCACACCCCAGCTGTGCTGCTCGTGATCGACTGACTCGTAGGGAACAGGCCCCCGTGATTACGCTAGAAGCACTGTTGATGGTCGCAGAACTTTCCAACGATCGTTTTGAGCTCAGGCCGTCCAGCGTGGCTTGCGCACCCCAGAGCATGTGAAGACATCGCTTGCCCCTGGATCACGCGTGGTGACGCGATACTTGGAGGTGTCTGGGAAGGGCGGTTTTGAAGCTTAGAGGTTCTGTCTCTCCCCCAGACGAATAGGCTTCAATCCTGCACCGCAAACCCTGAAGCCTAAAACCTCAAGCCGAAGCTTTCCAGACTCCAAGCCCTAAAGCCCAAACCCTAAACCCTCAACCCTGAACCCTAAACCCTAAACCCTCAACCCTAAATCCCTCAACCCTCAACCGTGAACACTAAACTCTAAATCCCTAAATCCCTAAACCCTAAACCCTAAATCAACAGATCCTCTGCAGGCTGCGGGGCTTTCAGGCCCGCTGGAGGCTCTCGGCTTTCACACCGTGGGCTACGGTTGCACAACATGCGCCTCGGCGGCAGGGGGTGTAGGGTTTAGGGTTTCGGGGTTTAGGGTTTAGGGGTTTAGGGTTGGGGTTTAGGGGTTTAGGGGTTTCGGGGTTCAAGGTTTCGGGAGTTTAGGGCAGGGCGTGAGCTGGTAACACAGTCCTTGACACTCTAGTGGTATGTTAGATTTGGCATTATAGTTATGTTGTAGTTATCCTGTGGTTCGATGATAGTTACTGTAGATCATAGATGTATTGTATCCCCAAAGCCTAGTTTCGTTGTTAAGGGCCCTACATTATCCCCCGAGGCGTGAGGCCCAAACACTGAAGCCCTAAACCCGAAACAACGCTGTCGCCTTCGAAGCTCTCAAAGGCCTGAAGCGTGGATGTTCAGGATTTGACATTTCGGAGGGGGGGAGGACAGCGAGAACGTGATGAACATGACCGTGTTCTTTATGGTGTTAATGTCGCGACGATAAGGGGAAGAATGAAGAAGTAGCTGAACCCTAAACCCTAAACCCTAAACCCCTAAACCCTAAACCCTAAACCGTGGAGCTTGGCCAATGCACATTTTCAACGGCAAACCGAGGCATGGGCAACTCTGGCGATGTCGACCCCGCACTGCAGGTTCCTTAACGTTTACCAGGTTACCATCTCTAATGTCTAAGGACAGCAGTAATAACAAAAGTAACTACACCACAACAATACCAGTTATGATAATAACCTTAATGATACGGATAATAATAGTAGTAGTAATCATAATAATAATCATGAACATGGCAAAACTAACAATCATGTTCCTGGTAAAAATAGAGATACTAACAACAACATGGTGGTTCTCTTGTTTCTTGTCCTCATGTTAAGGGTAATGATGACTGGCATTCCCTATGATCGGTGCTTTGATGATGGTTTCCATCTTGTTCATGACAATGATGAATGTGGTATGACCCTGATGACGGTTGTGCTATTACTACCGTCATGCCTCCTCCTCATCCTTTTCCTGCTGCGGTTGCTCTTGGTACAAGTCTCGTTTTCTACTTGTAGTACAACAACAACAGCAACAACAACAACAACAACATCAACAACACCAGCCACAACGGCAACAACGACGTCATCAACAACAAACGCAGCAACAACAGCAATAGCAGCAACAACAGCAACAGCAACAGCAGCAGCATCTATGACAACTGCCATGAGCATGATGACGGTGAGGATGATGATGAAGATGCCGATGATGGTGGTCCTGCTGATGAAGGTTTGAGGATGATGACGAACATTATTGTCATGACCCTCAACAGCAACAGCAACTGCCACTGCCTCTGCGATTGCGACTGCGACTGCCGACTACTGCTGCTGCTGCTGCTGCTGCTGCTGCTACTGATGCTGCTGCTCATGCTACCGCTACCGCTACTGCTACCGCTACTGCTACCGCTACTGCTACCGCTACTGCTTACTGCTACCGCTGCTGCTACCGCTGCTGCTACTTCTACTGCCACTGCGACTGCTACTGCTCTACTGCTGCTACCGCTGCTGCTGATGATGCTACCTCTACTACTACTACTACTACTACTACTGCTACTGCTACTACTACTACTACTACTACTGCTACTACTACTACTACTACTACTGCTACTACTACTACTACTACTACGACGAAGACGACGACTGCTACTACTCCCCGAGCTTCGGGCTTTCGGATACTTTCGAACGCTTTCTGACGAGTATTCCTTATTTGGATATTTGTTCTTTCGGGTTTAAGTGTAGGTCGGGCTGGCAATACTGGAGAACTCTTCAGTGCGCATGCCCTGAACTCCCCGTAAGCCCTAAACCCTAAACTCCTAAACCCCAAATCCTGATCCTAAGCCTTATGCGCTCAACCAAACCCGAAACCCTTAATCCCTAAACCCTAAACTCTAAACCCCAAACCCCTCAAAGACTCTGAACCCGAAAAAGTCCTCCCAGAGGCCGCCGCCGACCAGGGCCTCATCACGGCCGCGGTGCTGTCGGGGAACCGGAACTTCGAAGGCCTTCGAAGCCGAAGTTCAGGGTTTAGGCCTTTTGGGCTTTAGGGTTTAGGGGTTTCGGCCTTTGGGGTTTAGGGATTAGGGGTTTAGGGGGTTTAGTTAGGGTTTAGGGTTTCAGGGTTTAGGGTTTATGTGTGGGGAGTTTGCAGGGCTTTATCAGGGCTTTGGGAGTTTAGGTGTTTATTAGGGTTTCGGGCAGGGGTTTAGACGAGTCTACTCCACGGCTACGGCCACGGCCACTGCCGCTGCCACTGCCGCTGCCACCACCGGTACCACTACCGCTACCAGTACTACTTCCACTGCCACCGCCACCCCTGCTGCGGCTAACACTACCACTACCACTACCTCTACCACTAGCACTACCACTACCAAAGCACTACCACTACCACTACGACTACGACTACCACTACCACGACCACGACCACTACCAGTACTACCACTACCACTTCCGCGACCACTGCCACTACCACTACCATTTCTACAACTACTAGTAGCAATCATTACCGCCGCTGTTACTTGCCACTCCTACTACTCCTACTACTCTTGGTCTTGATACTGCAACTACTCTTTCTTCGACTACGACTACGACCACGAGTGCGACTGAGACTGCCAAATTAAGGTTTTATGCATATGTTGTACTGATCGGCATTTGTACGCCAAGTCCGGACGACGTTTCCACTGTTTGCCTGGACTGTTGCTCTCGCCACGCATTAGACCGTTTTGTGGTTATCATTCCATCAACATCGTGTGCCTGCTCTCACTGCTACATTTTGTTGTGATCACTCTTTTTCTAGCCACATCTTTATCAGACCACATCTCTATCAGACAAATCTTATGATCAGTATTGGTACACTTTACATCGCCATCAGTCTTTGCCGTCCGGGTTGTTGTCGTTGCAAGTCTTGTCATCCGCATTGCGACGATCATCAGCTTGCTGCTCATATCGTCCCAAAGTGTCCGTCACCCGTATCTGCCGTAAACCCTAAAAGTTCAAAGTGCCTGGTCGTGAGGACGCGTCCATCTCTCAGTGAAGGCCAACTACCTCGCCTCGCCACCTCTGGTGGTGGCCGCCGAATTGCTGCATATGGGTTCAGGGTCAGTGGTTTGGGGGTTTGGGGTTTGGGGTTCGGAGCGCACTGCCGGCTTGAAACCTCACCGACACCTGAAGTCTTCCGGGAAACTAAGGACAAATGTTTGGAACTGTCCTACTGCTCGGTTTCACCCGTTGGGGTTTGCAGATCAAGGCTCTCGGCAAGAACGGGTAGCTGCACGAAGCGACTATTGCAATCATGGTGCGTAGTTGTGGTAGCGGTAGAAACTGATACGCAATCATACACTTCAGAAGGTGGCACGTTTGCTCGTGGTGGTGGCTGCTTCCTTTGCTGCTGCTGCTGCTGCTGCTGCTGCTGCTGCTGGCGTTCGTCTTATTTTGATGACGATGATGATGATTATGAGAATGCAGATGACGAAAATGATGCTTATGATTACGTTGTTGATGATGTTGACGTGGAATGTGTTTACAGTAGCTGCCAGTAAGCTTGGTGTTGATGATGTTATCGATGATAAAGCAGGAGGACCGGCTTGAATTCAGGAGTAGCAAGAGAATGCAGGAGTAGCAAGAAGTCAACCATATATGACACATATGCTAATATATGCTTACAGTTCTAATTGTGAAGTTGAAGCAGCAAGGACGGGCAGATAAGTCATTAAGGCATCCTAGAGACGACGAAGATGAGGATGGCGATGATGCTGGCGATGATGGTGATCATTATGCTGGCAGTGATGGTGATGGTCATCAGGAGATTGCAAGCAGCAACGCTCTGTTGGTCATCTGAGTACTCAGATAGCCAGAGTGCTTCTTCCGTGCTGAGGCAGCGTTGGCAGGGCGTGTGGACATCGACTTCGAAACCGAGGCTCAAGCCTAACTTCTTGACCCCGAGCACCCACGCCAAACCTTAATACCTCGAGCCCTCAAGCCCAAGACAGTGAACACTCTATCCCTTCAGGCCAAGACGTTCCCAAGCTCTCCAATAGGTCTGAGGCCTGAACCCTGAGCCTGTTTAGGGTGTAGGGTTTAGGATGTTACGTATCCTTGGTGGAGGCTTCTTCAATACCGTCGCAGAAGCTTCAAGCACCCCCGCCAAATACTGAGATCCAAACATATGCGTAAACCCCTTGAGCTGGATTTCCCTTGAGCACCACGCATGCACACACCCAGAGATGTGGGAGCCTCAAGACTTCAGGGATGACGGTGGCCGACTGTGTTCCCTTTATGCTCAAATCCTGCACTCCCCTAAGGCCCTAAACCGGAAATGCAAAAACCTACAGCCTTGCCCAGAGCACATCAGCACCAACGCTTAATCCCGAACCCTCCAACTCGAAATTGCCGGAGGCTGCCTCTTTACCCCAGCCCAGAGGGCTATGCCGAAACTTGACCCGGCGCTTTCCAGGCACTTGGCCTGGACCCAGACGGTCGCGAGGCCTTCGAAATGCCCAGCAGCTCAATCGGGTTTGGCAACCAATGAAGCTTCTTCCAGCATCTAAGGGTTTATGCTTTTAGTTTAGGCTTCCCAGCAACTAGGATCCTGCTATTTTGGGTGTATGTTCGACACTAACCGGGGCTACGGGGTCCAGATGCCGGGGACCGCCTTACATCCTAAGTCCTAAACTAAACACTAAACCGTAAAACTCTAAACTCCAAACCCTAAACCCTGAACTCTATTTCCCCTAAACAAGCAGAGACCCGGCATACAATGTAGCCGCGCGCATTCTCCTCAGGTTCTGTTCGTAATAAGCCACAGTATAGTGTACATACATATATATATATATATACATTTATACATATATATATATATAGACATACATATAGACAGAGGCAAAGCCCCCCGAAGAGCTCCGCGAGGTGCCACCATAGCGCCAGCACTGCTCCTACGTCTAAGCACGATCCAGGTTTAGCGTTAGGTTTTGAAGTTCAGAGGAGACAGCATATGTATATCGGCAGAAGCCTTCAGTCTGAATTCTTGCGACCCTTCACGCAGATGCTCCGAAAAGTCCTTTCTGTTAAGGTATTTAGAGTTTCTTGTAACAGATGCGTGCGCGAGCCATGCGGTCTGAAGAGATAGCGCGGAAGCTCTTGGCCGCCTTGTAGGACTCCTGCTGCCAGTAGGACTTTGTGTGCACCCTGAAACATTTAATTCAGCTGAGCCCTACATTCTAAAGAACTTGAACCCTAAACCCTAAGTTCTAAAGATTCCAAAGCTTTAACTTGAACTTAGAACCGTAAGGCTGTGAGCCCGAGGCACTCAAAACATGAGCGTCGGCGCAGGTCTTCCTGAGCGACGTGTGGCCGACGCCCGAGGCTCGAAGAGGGTGTCAGAATCTTGAGGTGCATAGTTTAGGCTTGAAGATTCAGGGTTTTTAGGGTGTAGGCTTGAGGATTTGAGTTGCAGGGATTTCGGGTAGAGGGTTTGCAGTTTGGGGCTTCGGTAGAGGGTTTAGGGTTTGGCTTAAGGTTGTAATCCAGGATCAAGATCCACCGCGAGATTGAGATTCCTGGATGTTGGCGGGAGTTGTTTGGCTATGAAGGGCTCGAACTTGGCGGGTTGGTACAGGGTCCCGTCATGTTTTGAGAACCCATAATATAGGGGCCTTAAAAAATAGAACAGGGTTTCGCGGTGTACTATACTGTAACTGGAATTCAAGAAGCCAGCAAGCCCTCAACCCTTGCACCTCAAACCCGAAACCTTGCCACCGAAGCCCTAAAATACCAAGCCTTCGTGCCAACCGTCAATCGCCGTAAACGAAAGCCCCGAATCCTTGACCCTAATTCCAGAAGTTGCCCGCCTGCAGCTTGATGCACCAAATCCTAAAAGCCTGCACGCCTCAACTGTTGAGACTCACCGCAAACCCTCAAATCCCCACAACCCAGGAATCCTAAACCCTAAACCCTAAACCTCTAAAGCCTTCAACCTAAACCCTAAACCCTAAACCCTACACCCACAATCCCCTACAACCCTCTAAGCTTCAAGTCAAGCCGCGGCCTAGTGGTGTCGAAACTTCGGTTCAAACGGTTGCTGCCGTGTCTGTAGCATTGCTACTACTGTGATTCCGTACCATGACAAAATACAAGACTTATGCACTCCAAACCCCAAGACTCTGAACCCCTCAACCCTTAAACTTCTGAACCCTGCAAACCCAAAACTCAAGCCCAAAACCCCAAACCCTAATCCCTGCTTCCGATTCGTAGTATTTCGAAACATGATAGGGGATTCATCAGGCGCGCATTGCTCAGACTACGATGCAAGAAAACACTAATCCGAAAGGAGGTCGCAGCGGCGGTGTTTGAGTTTGTGCGCCCAGAGTTCTTTGAGTCCGAGTACGTGCTGGAGGCATCTTCTGAGGAATGCGGCCATATAAGGGTTTATGGAAATTGTGGAGGATTTGGGTGCCAGTAACGTTTTGCGAGGTCGGCCAACCTTCTACCTTTTGTAAATGAACAGAAGTTTGGCCGACCTCCGAAAAGTTTCTGCGACCGCTTTTTTGTTCTTCGTTCCGTTGCCAATGGTGTAGGGTTGGCGACCTCCGAAACAAGATCGACCATCCTGTCAAAAGGTGGGGCCCCTGGTGTCTTTGAAACTGTTTTTCTAGATCCGCCCCCTAGACCCTAAACCCTAAACCCTAAACCCTAAACCCTAAGCCCTAAATCCTAAACCCTAAACCCTAAAACCCTAAAGCCCTAAACCCTAAACCCTAATTGGCTTAATGGAAATTGGAGAAGCTGTGTCCGACCAATACTCGACCACTCGACCTTGCCCTTTTGAAACCGACCCTACGTCGCGGCCTGGCCAACGGCAACAAGCAATTTCTATTTCTTCCTTTCTTGAGGGTTTAGGCTTTAGAATTTAGGGTTTAGGGTTTAGGGTTGGAGGATTCAGGGTGTTTTTTGGGGGGGGGGGTAATGCGTAAGTTCTTGGGTGGAGGCTTCCGCTTGGGGCTGAGACCTGTAACATCTTGTAACTAGAAGGTGTCGCCCCGGAGGCGTGAGGCCCATGCCCAAACCGTGAACCCGATGGAGCCTACAAACACTCTGACGCAAAAGCGCATAAATCCTGTACAGAACCCCACACTCCACCCCTCTCTGCCCGCCGCCACCCTTTTTCATCCCCTCTCTCGGTAACCTTACAAGGAAAGCGCCTGTTGTGAACAGGCTTCCAGCACATGGAGTGCTCTGGAAGGTGCAGTTGGCAGTGTCGCTCTTCCAAGCTTTGCCGGCAGATTGTGGTCTGTGGGTTTAGGGTTTGAGTCCGAGCTCAGAGCCCGAATCCATGAACCGCGGACCCCCCTTTGCGGGTCTCATATAGAAGCTTGAATAACTACCAAAACCCTTGTTTTTTCTGAAGGTGTTGTGTCATGAAGTAAAATCTCATATACTCCAAACAATACGGTTTCGGGTTCAGGGTTTGTAGTGGCCAGGTTATTGGGGGAGTCCTCCTGCGCCTGCCAGAACTCTCCGGAGAACAGGTGTAGAGTTTTAGGATGACGGGCATTGGGTTGAGACGTTTGCCCAGGTGACCTATCCCTGGGACCCCGAGCTCCTTGTCTGGTTTTGGGCCTTGAGATTGCTTTAGGGTTTAGGGCTTAGTCTTTACAGTTGGGTTGAAAGGGGCTGAAGGCAGTGCAGCGCAACATCTGCATGTAGTGACAGGCATGACTGTTGTTTCGTTGCTTGCAAGCTCAGAAGCCCTTGAGGAACACATTCATCGCGTCGCCGCCGTTCTTTCAACGTCCCGCAGGTCCGGCTTATACCATTCATGCTGCTCTTGCTCAGTCAGTGTTGGTGGTGGCTACAGTAGCAACCAGCGAAACAGCCAAGCCTCAGCAAGATGCCACATTAGTTAATTATTCCTTTTCGATCGTAGTACTTGCAATGAAAGAGCTGCGGTCCAATTCGCAGAAGGCCCCTATGTGAAAGATGGTTTGTGCACGGAATGTGGAATGAGACCGCAGCTTGCAACGTCATTGCAAGTGCATGTTGTTGCTGTAAAAGTGAACCGTCAACACCTACAATCCCGACAGACCATGAACGTTCCCAAACCCCACACCCTGAACTTTAAATCCTGAACCCGGAACCTTGCACTTTAATGAAGAAAGCACCCTGAACTCTACACCCTCACATATCCAGGCATCGGGTTGCACTTCCAGGGCTTGAGACGAAAGGGAACCATGGCTCCGGCTTTTGGATATCGGGCTTTGAGTTTGGGTCTAGGGTATAGGATTTGGGTTAAGGGTTTAGGGTTTAGGATTTGAGTTTAGGGTTTAGGCTTTAGGGTTTCAATCAGGGCTTCGCTTTCTGGTCGAGGGCTCAGGGCTGATGGCGGGGGCTTCGGTTCTGGGCTGTTGGCCTATGAGGGCGTGCTGCCATGGGACATCGAGACACTGGTCCTTGTCCAGAGCAAATTCAAGAGCACCGTTTTTACTGCTTTGCTGTGACGAGAAAGAAACACACGACAATACTAGTGGAACGTGGATGCACATCTATCGTGAATTTGTGGATGCCGGTGCCCACGTAGATACAGCGTGAGGATTCACCACAACGATTGCACCTGGATACAAAGTGACAACGTTCCGCAGCAATCGACTTTGAGTTTGAGTATCAGTTCGAGGATTGTCATTGTCGTTCCATCGTTCCCAACAACTATCCCCATCGGCCCGAAACAGTCTCTCTACTGTCTTTAGTTGTCCAGCCCGGATCGCTCCCGTGATCAGGCCCCATCCGAGATGCTTACTGCCTCATGTTACTGGGCGACTCCGTGACGACAGGCACAGGGTCAGAAGCACTCAGGGTTCCTACAAGGTGTTTAGGGTCTAGGGCAGTGCGGCGTTAGCTGTTTAGGCCCCGAAGACAGGCTTTGATCCAAGCCTCGAGCCTTCACTCTCTCCTCAACCCCCAAAACACAGAAGCTCTGATGAATATTATTATGACTACTGTATCCGTATTACTAATCCAAAGATGTACCATAAGTATGGTAATAGACTCCACATCCAAACTAGCGCGCCGACACCCATGAAATAAATGCTCGCGAACTGCTTGTAGCCTCGTCGTTCCTGTTTAGGAAATTGGGTTTAGGGTTTAGGGATTCCCGTATACTCTCCTTGTGTTGGTACAGTACATAACTCGTCCCCATGAGTCCGTTTCCATCGACACATGCAGACATCGAAGCTTGTGCTTTATGCTGATCATTCTCCTCTTCATCGTTATCACCGCCCTCATCCTCTCCTCCTGCTGACTGCGAAAAACCATGCCGCCAGGAGTATGCTCATGATCACACGATCTCTATCATAGTCATCACATTCATTTTTAGCCAGCCACAATGGGAATGGGGGTCAGAAACAGAGATGAAGGCCAAAAGCAACTGCATGGCACAGAACGATAGTATCCGGCCTCAACCATCTTATAGCGCCTGGCAGATCACATCTGCTTCAATGGTGCGATCCGCGAAGCTGGTTCGCACTTCTGCTGCGTGGGGTTGAGGTTTAGCACGGATTCAAACATGAGGCTTAGGGCTGAAAGGGGGTGCAGGTTAGGGCAGGCTGTTTCGAGAGTTGGCATCGGCACCCTCGACTTCATTGTACATTCCGGAGGTGGATGGAGCCGTGAACCTCATCATTAAACCACCCCAAACCTCAAACTGCCCCAAGTCAAAGGGCTATGATGCAGGGTGTGTTTCTAGTGGCAACTGCTGGTGATAGAAGCCACAAAGGAGCCAGCGTAAGCCTCCTCGCACAACACCTCGTAACGCTTTCAACAGAGCAAACGCATCTGCTCAGCAGTACGGTTTAATGTTAAGGGTTTAGGGCTCTTGTAACATATGCTGGTACCTGAAGGGAAGAGCCACAGTGTGCGGGAACGTTTGTGGAAGCACGAAGGCTGGTGTCACTGATGTTTTGGCGAAAAAAAAGCATCATGGAACGATGCGGTGGACGTGATAGCGTGTTAGACCGTGTACGACGTGCAGGCATGCTACAACACCCATAAACATCCTACTAGGGCTCTTGGCATGCAGACTACTGTTCACGGGCAGAAGACAAGGCCTTCCAAACAAGGCCAGTGCAAGATTTGCAGGACGAGCAGGAGAAGCCCAAGCACAAAGTGGCCAACCCGAAAGATCCTATCCGCGGCCTTTATGTGTCATCGCCCTGAGTCGTAGGCTCAAAAAAAATTGAACCTTGAACCTGAAAACAATCAAGCCGGAAGCCACAGACCCCCAAACCCCAAACCCTAAACCCTCGACCTAAACAGTGAAGGGCCCTAAAGCCCTTAACTGTGAAACCCTAGGGCTCTAAAGCCCTAAACCGTGAAACCCTAGGGCCCTAAAGCCCTAAAGCCCTAGAGCCCTCACGCAAAACCCGAGCCAATCCGAGGATGGTCCAGCCTTGGACTTCTTGCGGGCAGCTGGGGTGGAGAAGAAGGACGGCAAGCTTAACTAGGAGACTGCTTCTCTTCAAAGAAGAATACTCTTCGTAGCCGTACTTATAGCTACTTATCACCCCAAATTAATAAAGGTACCTATTATTCCTAGTAGAATAAGAAAGTTATGCATCCTCTCACAGTGGCCGCCTGAGAGGGCTTAGGGTCATTGCTACTAGGAGAGCTATTGCCGCAAGAGCTGCAATGGCGGCTGCACTACGACGACGGCCCTTGCCGTAAGCCTGCAGCCCGTAACAGCCAGGTATCGACAGAACTGGAGGGACTTGCAGAGTCAGGCCCTCAACCGCAAGAAGCCTTAAACCATAAAAGCTAATCCCTACGTCCTAAACCGTAAGCTTAAATCCGAATCCACACACCCTAACCTTTGAACCCTAAAAGAAGCCCTCAGCCTAGATCCCTAAACCATAAAATCTAAACCCTAAATCCAAAACCCCTCCGAAAACCAGTCAGGTCCGCAGGCCTCGATCCCAACAGCTAAGCACGTTCTAAACCCCAAAGAAGCCTTAGCTCTACTCAGAGAGCCCGATACCCCTGAAATAAGGAATATACCTTCATAAAATAGGGGCTTTAATATTGTGATTTCTGGTATATTCCCTAATTAAGCGGTAGTATGGGCTCTCTGGGTAAGCCCTACGCTCCAAACGCTAAGCTCTAAGCACTCAGCCTTTTCTGGAGGATGTCGGCTCCTACGGCGCCCGGCGAGGCCCGTGGGTTGTCCTTGCTGAATGGAAAGGGGCCGAGGGATAAGGGATGAGGGTTTAGTTTAGGGATTCGGGTTTAGAGTTTAGGGATTGGGGATTAGGGGTTCAGGGGTTTGTTTAGGGTTTGGGGTTTAGCGCTTTTGGGAGCTAGTCGGGAGCTTTGGAGGTGAATGCACGGGCTTGAACATACGGGACATAATATTCTTTACGGTTCCGTATGGCAAAACGCCTTTTCTGATTGCATTCATGGCACGTTTTGGAGGTTAGGTTCAGGGCTTGGGGGTTGTACTTGGAGGATCATGGGACTTGGCAAGGAGATAAGGGCACTAAGCCCTAAACCCAAAGCCCCAAAGCCCCAAACCCTCAGCCCTAAACCCTCAACCCTTAACCCTCATCCCTAAGCCCAAAGCCCCAAACCCTCAGCCCTAAACCGTCAGCCCTAAACCCTCATCCCTAAGCCCAAAGCCCGAAACCCTCAGCCCCAAGCCCTAAACCCTCAGCCCTCAGCCCCAAGCCCTACAAGCCCGAAACCCTAAACCCAAAGCCCCAAAGCCCGATTCGGGAACCCGCGAGCAGGCAACGCCTCGGTGATGGTTCGGGGAACCTTCTCCAACCCGCGGATCTTGAACAAGGCGCTGTCGTCGTTTTCTATAAGGTACCATAGGGTCTAAGAAGGGTTTAGGGGCGCTTTCGTCGTTTCTATAAGGTCACATGAAGTCTATTAAACTCTAGGGTTTAGGGTTTAGGGTTCCGAAGCTAGGAGCCTCAAGGATTAGAATAGGGTTTTGGGGATAGAACACAGTAGAAGTACTGTATGATATGGAGAAATGAGGAATAAGCTTAGTAGTCACGTCGGCTTCTGTACTAAGTATGCTCGAACCCCAAGGACCACACCCCTCGATCCTAGAATATAACCCCATAAACCCTGCTCTAAGCATCGGAGTCCGCAGGCCTCAGCCTTCGAAGATTTGGCCCGCTTCCCAAGCTCAAGTCCCAAACCCCACACCCTAAACCCTAAGCCCAGCCCCAAACCCTAAGCCCTAAACCCAAAACCTTAAACCTTAAACCCCAAACCTTAAACCCTAAGCCCTAAACCTTAAACCCTAAGCCCTAGAGCCCAAAACCCCGAGTTCCGCCTCAGCCACACGCATTGGCCTGAACCCTGACCTTCCATCAGGGCGCTTTTAGGGTTTTGGGTTTAGGGTTTAGGGCTTAGGGTTTAGGGCTTTGGGTTTAGGTGTTTAGGG